>CM021109.1:237329610-237427539 GCA_007115665.2 Sequoiadendron giganteum | reverse complement strand
GAGACAAAGAGGGAGGGAGATTGGATGGGATGGAGAGACTTGAGAGAGGGAGAGAGAGGGAGAGGGAGAGAGAGTGGGAGAAAGATAGAGGGAATGAGAGAGAGGGAGAGGTGGTGGGAGGGAGATACTTGAGAGAGATGGAGAGGTAGACGAAGATAGATAGAGGGAGTGGAAGAGAGATAAAGGGAGTGACTATGAGAGGGAGAGGGGGTAGGAGGGGGAGAATCAATACAAAGAGAGAGAGGGAGAGGGGGTAGTACAAAGATGCTTGGGAGAGAGAGAGAGGGAGAGGGAGAGGGGGTGAGAGGGAGAGACCAAAGAGAGGGAGAGAGAGGGATTGGGAGAGAGAGGGGGGATGGAGATACCAAAGAGAGAGTGAGAGAGAGAGGGAAAGAGATAGAGTGAGTGAGAGAGAGGGAATGGGAGAGAGATAGAGGTAGTGAGTGAGTGAAAGACCTAATAGAGGGAGAGGGGGTAGGAGGGAGAGACTTGAGAGAGAGAGACAAAGAGAGAAAGATAACAACCTAAGAGAGGGAGATGGACTGAGAGAGATAAAAAGACCAAAGAGGGAGAGAGAGAGAGAGAGAGAGAGAGGGAGAGTGAGAAAGGGGGTTGGAGTGAGATAGATTTATTTAGGTACCTATGTGAGAGGGAAAGAAACCTGAGAGAGGGGATTGGACTGAGAGAGTAGTCTAGGTCACACGGGAGGGAGTGAGACCTAAGAGATAGAGAATTAAAAGGGATAAAGATTTATTCAGTTACAGTAACGAGTTAGAGAAGGTATGAAAGGTAAAACCTCGACTATCCATCTACGATCATAAACCATGCACTCTAAGCATTATCAAAGATGTTCACCAAAGAGGGGAAATTCTAGTTATGTGCAAAGCAAGCCATTTGGTGCTCGCCAAATGGCCTGCTTTGGACATCTTAATTAATAGGATTTTCCAAATTTTATCATATTTTTCATTTGTGCTCATCTCATTTTCACGTCTTTCAATGCAATTTTATAAAAAAATCGTGATAGTTTTAAACTCTGTCTTAGCTATCTAAATATTTTTTTTAAAAAATCATTTTCATTTAGTTAAGGTTTTGATTCATGGCTTCTATTGTAAATGCCTTTGTTTTTGGTCAAAAAACATGTGCTAGGTTTAGGATAGATTTTTACATGCTCATCGGAACGTGAAACAAGTTACATTTTTTGAAACTAGACTCCATTCTACACATGATGAAAAAAAAATCAATTTTCGATTAGTTTGCAAAAAATATGGGGTGGAGCACGCTCAAATTTCAGCTTTTCAGGATGTGTCTACTTTGAAAATTCATAAAATATTATATATTCATTAAAAAAAATATCCGAAAGAAGGAGGATAAACTACATGGTGTTAGCTAATTTCTCACTATTGGGGATTTTGAAATTCTAAAAAAAGTTAACCAAAAAGGGGGGAGCCCTCAGGCGCTATGCTATTTTTTTTGATAAAAACAGGACTTGTTTTGCACCCCCTCCCCCCCTTTTGAGACCCTTAATCTTCATTAATTTCAAAAAAAATAGTAGCTTAGAAACTAGAGTCGGAGCACTTCAACTTTTTTTCTTGCCGCATCTTGAAATTTTGAATATAACTATCTTCATTTTTTTGTGCAAATCAGATTTTGCTGATTTTAGAAAGAAAAAAAAAGTGGCATCTTAAGAGCCAAAATTGTGTCACAGATTGGTGCACTTACCTTGTTAGTATAAATAACTTGGTTTCTGAGGAGATGGTAGAAAAACTAGGATTGAAGAGGATTAAGCATCCTAATCCCTATAAAGTAAGTTGGCTACAAGAAGATCATGAGTTAGAGGTGAAAGATAAATGTTTAGTAAATTTTCATACTGGTCCTTATAAAGATGAATTTTCATGTGATATTATGTCCATGAGTGCATGTCATGTTTTGTTAGGAAGGCCATGGAAATTTTATAGAAAAGTTATTTGTGATTGTAGAGAGAATTTCTACACAATTTTGAAAGATGGGAAGAAGTATACTTTGAGTTCATTGAAGGAGAAAGAGAACGGGGTGCAGGGCAATAGTCCTATGAATTGTTGCAGGTCAGAAAAACTAGAGGTAAAGGTTGTAACAAAGGTTGGAAATAGTTCAAAGAAGGCTCCTAAAAATAGAGATACAAGGGAGGTACACAAGAAGAGCAATGATACTAAGATGGATCAAAAGATTTCATTGGTTAAAAACATGGTTAAGTCTCACAAAGAATATAAATCAGATTTACAAAAGAAGGTTAGCGATGAAAATTTACAATGTGCAAGTAGAAAACAACAAAAAGGAAAAGAGAAGATGGGACAAGAGGGAGTTGTAGAAGTTCAGAATGAAGTGGAGTGTGAGGAAAAAGAGGAAATATGGATCAAGAACAAGCATGGGATCACCATCCCAAGCTCATCCAAATGAAAATGATTTTTTAGCTCATGGAAAATTTCAACTTACCCGGTGTGTTTGATGCGGGAGCATCCGGGTGCATGGACAATCCTGCACACCAAAAAAAATGTGTTGTCTTTAATTTCTCATTTTTGGTTGTGTTTGATTTTTGATATTTTAGAAATGATTTTGGAGCACCTTTTGCACATTTCCATCATATTTAAAATCAAATTCTTATACGTATTGGATATATGGCACCAAAGGCTTAATTTTCATGTGTGTAGAGTTGATTTTTTTCTCACCAGATTGGAGGATAAGAAAATCCAATGCCTAGGCATGTGAGTGGGTATTTATTTTAATTTTTAACTCACATTTGTATTTAAAAATTGATTCTTAATTGATGGTGGAGGAATCTAGATGTTGGGAAATGGAGGTAGTGGAGTGAGACAACAAAAGGCAATTTTAGCAAACAATTTGAATTTTTCCTGCAAGAAATGAAGAGGGGAGGAAGAGGGGTGAATCCAATGCCCAAAAAAGGTAGAGTAAATTATTGAAGGTAGCAGATTTTGGAAGAGATTTGCAATGCCCAAGATTGAGGAAAAAAAAAGGAAAAGCATAATGAAGAAAATGATAGAGAAATGAGGCGAAAAATCAAAGAAACTATGCCTTAGCATCCAAAAATGAAGTATTAGAGATTGGGAGCTACATTCCCTGTTGCTTGTATTTGATTGTGGATTTTTGGAGCTAATTTGAAGTGGTTGTGAGGTCATTCATGCCTTTAATAGAGTTTTGGCTATGATTTTTTTTTCTTTGTAGCTTGTTGTTGCAAATTGTGGAAGCTTGGAATGAAAAATCAGATTTTTTCATTTGAATTTATTGCAATTAATTATGTTGATTAATATTGGAAATTTTTTTATCTAATTCTCAATTAGTGATTTGAAAAAAAAAATTGTTTGAATTGTTTGGGTTGCATCAACAATTTTTTTACAATGTGGAATTTATGGATTTTTCTAAGTTTCAACTATGAAGTTGAGGGGGTATTTTGGGATAAAAATTATTATCTTCTTACATTCATGTAGATGAATATGGGGGCTTTCAATATCCAAATTTTCAGTAGAAAAGGAATTCAATAGATGTTTCAAAATAAACTTCAAAAGAGGGTATGTCGTGAGTTTTTTAGTGCAATTTTAGAGCTACATGAATTTTCTTTATGGGGCTACAATATTCACATTCTTGTTTTGAGTTTGATGTTTGACTTGCATCAAACTAACACAAGTTTTCTATTTTTAATCATTTCAAACACATAATACTAAGTATTATGACATACAATCTTTAAAAGCTATTCATGTTCATTCATAGCAAGTGTAAGTCATTCAAGCTCACAACTTTGAACACAAAGAAAGACTTCCTTTATTTATTATAATAACATACTACATAGATCCTTATTTAGAAAATTTCCCCTTTATTAGGCAAGCTATTCATTTTTGGATAGAGGACACTCCTTCAAGTCCTCATGAAAGTCTATTGCAACCTTCTTGGAAGAGGAAGGATGTGCATGCAAGCACTCTTATTTTGTCAAAATGGATGCATTGGGCCCGCAACCTAAAGTCCAATCTCGTATTGCAGAAGGTTTCTTAGTTTTGACAATGTATTTAGACTCTTCGATCTTCTTGCCCCTTTCTAACTTTAGTTGAGTGAGGGCATGTGCTAAGGTCTCATCATCTAGAATCTTAGGTTGGACTTCAAGTTTTGGGTTCTCTTCGACAACAACTTTCTTTTTGAAAATCCTAATTGTCTTTCCCTTCTTTTTCCCAGACTTTGACCTTCCCATACTTGCATTCAATTAAGGTTCGTTAAACTCAAAATTGAGTAAGGGTCAACTAACCCTAATTTCAACCATTGTGGACTCATAATCCTAGAGCTAAACCATGAGCTTTGATACCAAATATAATGTGTCATTCTTAAATAACACAGATAAATCAATTATGAAATTATGAATATTAAATTAAGGACATAAATCAAATTCTAACATAGCACAACATGTCCAAAAAATAATTTATATTCATTTCCAAATGTCAAATTGTCAATATACATAGTTTGACTTAAGCCAACATCGCCACTTAGTCAACTCAAGTTTACATCATGTGGTACAAAGTACAATAATCAAAAGACGGAATTCCATGTGATTCATCTTCAACGCTCGTCACATCTAGTGGACAAGAACATGGTTCAGACACTTTCCTATCCAACCATGAAGTCATGCTTCCCCGGAATTGTTCCTAACTCGAAAAATACTTGACCCTGCATGGAATACTTAGCAAAATAAAATGATATGCAAGGTGGAATCCGGTGCATGTCTAACATAGCTACATGCATTTCTATCTATATTTAGAACATGCAAGATCAATGTTAGGAAATGGAAAAGAGTTACATCATAAAAATTAGACCATTCAACATAATGGACTACAAACACTTGGCCAAGCATATGCTGTATACAGCTACAAAATGATAGATTTTGGAAAAGAAAAACCTATACTCTTTGTTAACCCATTGTTGGCACTCGTCTCAAAAGGTAACCTTCTACACACATAAGGTATCATACTTCCCTTCTAAAGAAAACAATCTGCAAGCATTCAACTTGGTTTCTAATATTTTTTGGTAGCCATTATTTTCATGATAATAAATTGAAACATTCTACAACATAATCTACATATGTTTTACCTTAGCTATCTTGAATCCAACAATTCATGCAAAGTGACTGAACCAAATTTACTATTTGAAAGTTATGCAATCAAACATTCCATCATTATAACATGATCCATTTCATCAATTATAAGATGTGAATAAATAAATTTCATAGCCCATGCATCAACATACATATTACCAATATTTTCTTACTTCTTTCGACATGGAATGAAATTTACATCTTTTTCAAATAATGAAAATAAACATTTAAAGAAAGTATATCACATATATGTGTATATACATAATTGATTTATGTATATACACATATATGACTTTCATTTACAATAAAAAATATACACATGTATATGACCTTCATTTATAGTAAAAAGTATACATATACATTCTTTATTAAATGAAAGAGAACCAAAAATTCACTCAATAATTTACTCTCATTCCCAATTAATGTTCATAAGGAAATATCGACATATATGAGAAAAACCTATTTATCATTTTTTTTCAATCCATAGTTTCAAGGGTTCATAAATTTGACTTGGTTTCAGAAGAAATTCCACAAGAGAATTAAGAACGTTCCTATCATTTGTTTGATACGTTATGTTCTTACAAAATAGTCTTTTCTATACATTCACGAGTTCAGTCATTTGTTATGATAACACCAAGGTAAGGTATTCTTCTATTTTATTGTTCATCCAGATTTCAAAAGTTAATTAGATCATTCTTTTCAGACCCCAACTTCAGTGGAAGATACTCAGGTTTGGTAGATCCTGTGATGTGCATTTACTGTATTTTCTTCATAGTTATTTAGTCGACATGGGGGTTCGTTCTAGAAACACCCATGTTCAGTTTATGATGAAACGCATCTCTATACAGACATCACTATTTTACCTTCTTGAATCACTGGGGATTCGATATGAAAGAAAGTAGAGAATAAAAATAATAATAGGGTTGAGCCCTTTTGGTGTTCTCTTAGAGGCGACATTCACCACATGGACATATCGACGTTGTGGTAGATTACAACATAATCATGAAGAACAATATACAATGGTGGAATGGTCGACTACCATCACGAGGTAACATAATCCCTTGCAAACCAAGTGTGATGATAACACAAGATGACACTGTTTTGAGGGCCGCCATCCCCCTTATCGGGTTGCATTTTCCCTTAACTATCATCCTCCATAAAATGGAGTTGATCGAGTGTGGCCAAATCGGATGAGGTAACATGTTAAGAGTTGCAGATATAAAACTGTTAAACAAAATAACAAACAAGGAATACAAAAGGTAGGCCATTACAATGAAGGGGTCGAGCCATCCATCGACTCAATGGGCACGACCTTAATACAAACACAAAGACGGGTGTTAACCACATGTTATACAAGTAAAGGTGGTCGGTGCCCTTACAGGATACATAAGAAATGGCTCGGCCTTGTGTCGAGCCAGAACTACTTTGACTAACATAGAGTTGTTGCCACAAAGGGGCTCATCATAACAAATGAAGTGCCTCTCCCGTGCCCGGCAAAGATCACTCAGGCAAGGAGAAACTATACAGAGAGGAGAAAAACATGAAGTGCTATCACTGTAATAACATGAATAAAATCCATTCAATGATGGAGAAATGGTCCTCGGTATAGAGCTGAGCCCTCTAATGGCTACGCATTGAAAATATAAATAAAAGAATCACACGATGCAATAAATAGAGTCTAATCTTGCTAAATGCAGTGCTAGGAAATACAGAAGGCTCTCAGTGCTCGTGATTGATTGGCATTAAATATATATTCTGGGTTCGACACGGGTTATCCAACCCATCGACCCTCCATCGACAGCCGAATAAGGCATTCAAATAGATAGTAAGTGAATACAAGTTTCCTTAGGTTTAAAACTGAATAACAGAGAATGATATTGCATTCGATGAGAACTTAAGGATATTCGACAAAGCAAAAGCATGTTCTATGTGTTCTTACCTCTGCTTTTCGCCAAAGAATCTATGTTGAATATGAGAGAGAAACTCGGATTGGAAACAACGATCCTTTTCTTCCCCAAAAACCCCACCTTTTCCTAGCTTTTTCTCTCCTTTTTTTGGATTATCTGCTTCTTGGTCGATTTTCTCCAGATGTTTGCCTTAATCTTTCCTTGATTTTCTTCTCCACTACCACTCTTACAGTGGTTATTAATTGGTAAACATGCAGGTCATGAGTTAGGCTATTTCAATGTTGAAAGTTTTGCAACCATAATGAGGCATTTTTTCCATATCCTCGCCCATTATGCACTTTATCTAAATTTGAATAATTAAAAATCATTATATAATGTGTTAAAACTGTAAATATGTATATGTACATATATATATATATATATTCTTTAGGTTTTTCAAGAAATATTAAACACACAAGGTAAAACTAATGAATTAATAATTCATTTTCTACTAATCTATCTATTTGATCATCCACTCACGTTTCCTTGTCTTTTAAACAATCATAAGACATTCACATCAATTCATATATTAAATGCAGACACTTTGATTTCTCAGTGGTATGTGTGATCCGAATTCCAACAAGCTTACTGATTGTCATCTGGCTAAATACTTCTACCTCAACCATGTTGTCATTCTTCAACTTGTTCCTGCATTCACACACTTGCACTTGGAAATTTTCATCAGTAACATTTAATCAATGGACAAAATGATTTCACTTCGTAATAACATTCATTTTTCATGTTTTATCATAAAGTACATAAATAAGCATATTCAAATATAATTGAAATCTTAAATTTATCACAAGTCAGAAACTAATAAATTTTCATTTTCTAAAATATTTAAATAACTTCATAATATTAAATGTAAGCGAAATTTGAGACATGACATACTAGTCAATTAGGACTGGGTGATGGAATTGACTGGTTAGAGTTAAGTGATGGAAGATTAGGGAATATTTTAGGTGTCTATTGACACAATACATGGGCTACTATAAACCAAAAGAAGTTTGAGATGAGACATAATGTGTGGACTACTATAAATCAAAAGAAGTTCAAGATGAGATTTTTTTGGATATCTCAACATGAAGAATATACACTTAGTTTTTTTCGAAAGATTATTATTTAATCTCCAAAAATTTAAACAAATTAGATTGGACACCAAGAGCCAATCAAATGTTGTTTTTGGAGTTCATGATGAGTGTATAGACACTTTAAATCTTATTGGCAATGGTGATGTTCTAAACTACCATTTGATGATGTGAAATTTGCAAGAACTATTTGAGATATCAATATATAAGGGCATATGTCGGAGGAAAAATTATGTGTAGTGGTGCCATAAGTTTTATTGAGCATGAGTTGGGCACTTTGCTTGATGATCTTTTGATTCATATATGTAATAATATACACACTTTATATACATGCAAACGTTTGGAAGGATCTGAAAAGGTGCAGAGATCAACTATGATTATAGGGAGATAAATATGATGAAATGAGGGGAAATAAAAGATAAATTGAAACATGCATACATAAGTTAAGGGATTTTATTAAAAAATTTGAGTCGATATGGCATTGACCTTTATAGAGATTCTCAATACTGTAAAAACATCAAACTCAAAATCAAGGTTTGCAGAATTTACTTACAATTATAGTAGTGAAAAGAAATAACATAGTTTCTTTTAGAAATTCAAGTTTGTGAATTACAAAAATGATCAATATGATAAATTATTCTAGATTAATTAGTTGACTGAAAAAATATTATGCAAATATATTACAAAAGTTTGAAAGAAAAGTTGGAGTACTTAGCTTTGTTTGCAATGTGGGGATATTGTACTACAAATTGTTTTATGTGAGTCAATCTTACTTTCTATTACTAGATTGAAGTCTATGATGCTCTAAAAGACTTATTAGTGACATATTCTTTGTCAATATCTAATCCGGTGTCTATGGCTTTGATCTCCAATTTACAATTCTAGCCATTTTCTATAGAAATAACTACAGTTTTTGTCTTGATGAATTTATCTACCTCTATTGTATATGTTTGGTCATGTCAAAAAGACATTGGTAGAATACATGATTTTGCGTAATTGCATAGATAAAATTCTCTAATTTATGTATCTTTTAAATAAATTAGCATTTATCCTTCTATACAACATTTTAATACCAGAAATTGAATATTTCATACTCAAATTGATAAATACTACATAATTGATAAAGTCCAAATTTTGCCGCCTCTGCAATGAAATGATTCTTGACCAAATTAGATCAAAAGAGATCAGAGGGACTTCTATCATTATGTGACACAGTCACTGACATTTGAAAACTGAAGGCAGATTGTTTAATATCTTCAATCCATTGAAAATATAGACAAGCATCATACATAAAAATTTCAAGTGAAGGATGGTGGAACCCAATTTTTATAGTCTCAATCATCAACAGTGACCATCAGATAATACAAACCAAATTAATTTATATTCTTCAAATATATCACAAAACAAGCATAACATTCATAGCATCCAAATGAAATGGATGCAAAGTCACAAATAATATTATACTAATTTTCTAAAATCAGTTTTTCATCATACAAGATGAAGTACCAATGTAATTTAAAGATGAAGTACTAATGTAATCTATAAAACATGCTTATGTCTGCTTATGTCTATTTACATAGAATAAATGCTGTTAAAGGCGCAGCAAAATGCATATTGATATTGAAAAGCTTGGCACTATGTTTTTGAAATCCTTATCATGTACACGAACTTGATTGTTGTTGCTGGCTTTGTTGAGAGAAGAGAATAGCTACTCATGAGCATGTGATCCCTGAAGCAGTCCATCTCTGATCTGCTGAGCAACATCACGAACTGCACCAGGCCCATGGGGTATGAACACTGCTGAAGACTTAGACTGTGCTCCAATTTCTTTCATTGTGTCAAAATACTGTGTCACCAACACCATATCCATCACATCCTTTGCAGTTGTGCCAGGCACATTCCCTGAAAAATCAAGTACGCTCTCTCTCAGCCCATCCACAATTGCTTGCCTTTGGCGAGCAATGCCAATTCCTGACAGATACTTTGATTCAGCTTCACCTTCTGCTCTCTTGACTTGTAAAATTTTCTCTGCCTCTGCTTTTTCTTGTGTTGCTACTCTCATTCTTGCAGCTGATACAAAACAATGGAATGAATGATTATAAAATAAAAACAATATTTAGGTGAATAAACTAAACAAAAACAAAATATGAAAAAAGTAGAGGACTATGAGTTAGGTTTCCTAGAGTTAGATATAAGAGTGTGCAAAACAATTGGTCATGGGTTTTGGAAGCTGGTAGCAGCTACATTCTTTAAGAATTGGTTTCAAGATAAATCCAATCTATTATTCAAGTGCTCCTCTTTTGTAAGGATCACCTGCTTGAGAACAATTGAATGATTAAGGATAGCTGCAAACTGATTGTAGCATGTTGGAACTGTTGATCATATAGATTTGTGTGGGAAACCGTGTAAGCCCAAGTCTATAAAACATGTAGGTTGGAAAACTGTATGAATCCTGATCTTCTAAAAACAAAAAAAAGACCTAGATCGATCAAGGAAAGAAGATGTTAAGGCAGAAACAAACATTCTTTTATCAAATTTCAAAAAAAAATTGTCTACTTTTTAAGAGAAACCTCTGTTCTAAGATTGATGTGACTTTTCTATTTACTAAAATTGAATGAATTACTTAAATAAATATCATCCATCCATTCACAAAATGGAAAAGTATATGCCAACAATCTCCAAAATCAGTAAACCGAAAGGACATGTACTACTGAACATAAAAACCCAATTTGACTTCTTGCCTGCATTTATTTCATTCATTGCTTTCTTCACAAGCACATCAGGTTCTATATCTACAATAAGCGTTTGCACTATCTCATATCCATAGTTTGACATTGTAACAACCCCAAAACCGGGTAAACAAAAAAAATTTCTATTTTCACAATAAGATACAAGGAAATACAATTAAACGACAAAGTAAATAACTTTTCTTTTCATTCTAATTGAACATTTCATCATAAAGAAATAAAAGACACGATACATCATTGTTCTATTTTCCAAGTAAATAACAGAGTACACTTTCATGATTACTTTTCTTCAAAATAAAAAGCAAGGTAAGAATCTTACAAGTTTCAAACATAGCTCGGAAGCTTTTGAGCAAATAGGAATAAGACTGTCCAGGATCTTCCCTTTCAAACCTTGGTTCATCAGAAGTCTTAAGGTGGAGGGGAAACATCACTCAGGTGCTTTTCCACCAACCACGGACTTATATTGCGGTCCCCCGCACGTTTACTGTTAAGTAGACGGCCCTCCCTTCTTCGAGGAGATTGGTTGGGTAACCGGTTCTGTATGACCAACTGAGCATAGTGTGTAATCCTACATAACTAAATCCTTGTGTCCTCACAATCTCAATCTAGCATGTAACCTGGATTACTGTGAACTGACAGTGTAATTCGTCTCACAGTCTAAGTGGACGTTAGGTATACTACACTACTTTGGCCAAAGCATTTCGGCAGTACTTATACTGACGGTCATCTATCACTTGCACTAAGTCAGGTTTGGTTTGACTTAAGGCTGCCTTATCCTACGCGTAGGTTGAGTCCTTCAGTGGGTAGTCAATCACCCTAGACTTCCTACTTCAACTACTTAAACAGGAAATGGAGTACAGTCAACAAGGGGTCCCTCTGGTACTTCCCAACATGGAAATCTTTATCCATGGAGTACGTAGCTTTCTCTAGTTAACCTATTTAACTCTAAAGCTTTAGACTACCTTGGTTCTGAATCCACCCTCGTCCTAGTATTAATAACTAATCCCTTTCCTTTACTTAAGGAATTCAAGCAGTATTCAAGCAATACAAATTATAAGGTACTTTACTAAAAGTAAACAAATATTTCCCTTTCAAATTCATCTATGATTTCAAACTGATTCGTTTCAACATGCTTTTAAGTTATTCCAATTCATCAAGTTCTCTAAGCTATTTCAAAAGCTTTTCTAAGGAAATTAAACTATTCCCCAATTTGACCAGCTCTTTAAGCTATCTCTTAAATTCAATAAGCCTTTTCTAAGGAATTAAACTATTCCCAATTCAGCAATTTCATAGAACATAGAGGTTTCTTATTATTTTTCCTTTCATAAAGCAAGACATAATCAAGCAATCTAATCATACATTTTAAAATAAATGACAGAAAATCTATCAACATATATCTCATGCCTGATTTCCTTTTGCGTATGAGCTTGATCGGTAGCTTCAATCCTTGCTCCACCGTCCTTCGCAGCCTTCTCTCAGCTTAAGCAAATACTACTTTCAGGTAAATGCAAAAAGTTGTTCTCAGCAATACTGTCTCTCAGCAATACTGTCTCAATTGCAAATGATTTTCACAAAATGGCAATGGCTTTCACAAAAATGGCAATGGCTCTCATAAAATGACAATGGCTCAATGGCATATAAAATGACAATGGCTTTCATAAAATGGCTCTCTCATAAAATGACAATGGCTTTCATAAAATGGAATTTCAAAACACAGAAATACCACAGCACTGTATTTCGAATTTTCCAAGGCAAGGAGAGTGAATGAAAAATTGAGTGTTTTTCAACAATGAGTGAGAACCTATTTATAGGTTTCGAATTCTCATGTTTCCTACCTTGTAGGCATGAGAATTCGACACCTCTCATTTTGAAAATGTCAAAATCCGCAGTGGCAGTCGAATAGCCAAACACACAGCAAAAGAGTTGATGATTCAACATAATTTCTCAAGAATGTTTCAACATATCACATGCCAATTTCGTGGATCAACCACGTACAGGTTAAACATTCAACTTGCCTTCAAAAATGGCGGACTGCAACACAAATGGCGTCCAAAGTTTTCGGTTTGAAAACGTCAAGGGTTTTTTTGCAATTGCTGTTACCTTTCTTCCACCCACGCGTCCACAATGGTGGCGCTTTAGCATCCGCGACCAAGTCTTTCAAGTGTGAGCTGGGCGCGGACTGTATTTGCTGAAGTTTTTCGCCATTTCTTTGCTTAACACAGTCGCGCGATTTCTTCACGGGAAGAAATCCGCGATTTTTCAAATGTTTCTTTTATACTTTCCAAAGTCTATAGTTCATACTTACATTTCCTTAAATGATTTTTATAAATTTCCATTGGTCTTTACAAAATTTCGAAATTCTTTTTCCTTTTAATATTTTCCAAGTATTTCAATATTTCGAATTTCCTTTGTATGGTTTGCAAAGTATTTACCAAAGACTATGAAAGTCTTATTACCTTTATTTCCAAAGGTAAATAAACTCAAATACCTTTATAAGATAAATGTAAATTTAAATGCCAAAGATTATAGTTTATATAAAATCTTTCCAAAGTTTTAGATATTTTAATATTCTCATTAAAATGTATTAATATATTTTGTATTATATTCAATACAATATTATTATAGTTTTTAACTTACCTTTCTTTAAATATATAAATATATCTATATAATATTCAAATATTATATTAGATATATTAATATATTATATTATCGATAAAACTATAATAACATCGATATTAAATATATTATTAAATATATTAATTAACTTACCCAGTTTACACTTAAATATATCTATACATGTTTATTTTCAAATCTCCAATTACGTGTATTATAGGCCAGTCAGAGCACCTCTAATAGACGTAATTGCATAAACACGTATTTATACATTTAACTGTAAATTCCAGGCATCAGTAACTTATCAGTTCACATTTCACATTCAAGGCTCACAGAACAGTAAGTCAGTCAATCAAAGAACACCACTCATAAAGCATGAAGAAGTATTCATAACTCCTAAGCCTAAGGATGACTTATCATGACAACTTAATCTGACTCAGTTCCTAAAATCCTTAGTGAAGTGTGTGTATGCTCATACGATCAACTTTACCGGTTAGTCGACCAAGTTCCTCTTCCTGAGTGATATTTCCCCTCCACCTGGAGGAATAGCTCCTGTTCCTGCATCCATGGCACAAAACCACGGCAGTCAAATGCTCACAATATTTGCAGTATATATAAATCAAATATATAAAACAAGACTAATTACTTTCCTCTATTCTTTGTTTTATTCAAGAATAACATCAATCAAGAATACAGAATGAGCCAAACATAACATGTAAACAGGATTTCATATTGACAACAAAGTTCAATCACATTTATTCATTCAAAACCTTCCTTACAATCAGAATGCTCTAAGCATTACTAGAATAGTAACTATACGAATTCCGGGGTGTAACAGACATAGCCTATAGTCATAAAAATGCAAAATTGAATCATGAATCATAAAGCATTCAAACTTCTTTAATAGTTGCTTCTTTTAAAACAGATATTAAGAACCATCAAAGGATACAAATTTTAGAATAATAAAATGATTCATTTTGTGTAATATTTAAGAGATATTTTACTGCAACCAGTTGACAATAAAAATATAAATGGACTTAAAAATCCCAACCTTTTCAAGTTCATCTTCAACAGCTTTAGCAACCTCACTCTTTTGCTCAAAGACATCATCGAGATTCATCTTTGGGACACTTGAACGGACAACTGTCAATCAAACATGAAAACAGGGTAGTGAGCCTCAATCCTTTTTCATAATTTGAAATTTGATGGTCAGGGTTTCTCTTCTTTAATTGTCTTCCATCAAATAAGAAGGGCAGAGTAACAGATAATTCCAAGATTAAAGTGGTCAAGGCTCTATATTAAAGTAATATCATATATCTGAAAGTTTGTATTTCACAAAATTACCATGCATATCAGAAATGGCAATTTTATTAAATTATATTATAAATGCAAAATCTGATATGGGTTAGAGATTTTCTTTTTATTTAGTATTTAAAAATCGATGAGCTATTTCTTAACTATATCTGTACAAATTGTTCATTTACAATCATCCTCAAGTTTCATTTTTCAGAATAAATCACTGAGATAAACTTTACCATCAAATACATATGCCTGAATTTGTCCCCTCGTATCACTCAACTTATAAAAAGCCTCACTAGCCTTTTCTGCAAGGGCACGGTATTGAACAGAGGCCACCACAGTCACAAA
The DNA here is from genome assembly GCA_007115665.2 of Sequoiadendron giganteum. Taxonomy (NCBI): domain Eukaryota; kingdom Viridiplantae; phylum Streptophyta; class Pinopsida; order Cupressales; family Cupressaceae; genus Sequoiadendron; species Sequoiadendron giganteum. Next base: position 237,412,373 of record CM021109.1, on the reverse strand, counting down.
AACATTATCCTGCAAAAATTTGAAAAACATATTACCCTCAAAATACAAACATAATCTTTTTTGAAGGAGCTTCTACATTCTTAATAAAAAAATTAAGATCAAAACCAAAACCTATTCTTTACCAAGATGTAAATATGATTTAAAAAACCTACACACCTATAAACAACTATTCCAGAATTTCTTTTTTAAATAAAAGAAACTGAAGAGATTTAGAAAACCTAAACACATACCTTGGTCTTTGTTTCACAGCGGACATCCAGTGTCTGTACTCTTAAGGAAAGATGACCTCTGATTTGGGTTCCACAAACCCATGGCACAAAGTGGCATCCTGGCTCCAGCACTTCCTCATACTTTCCAAATCTCTCTGTCATGGCCACTGTTGACTGGTCCACTTTTACACAGCACACTAACTGACCCATTTTGTTATCCCTGCTTTCAAATGAAAAGTCACAACATGCACATAAATTTTAGCAACACGATGAACATGTGACTGTAAACATTCAGAACTGTAAATTCAAGACCAAAATCTTATCACCTAAAATGTAACTCAGAGGAGTTTTCCACGACTATTTAGTATTTATTTTTTTTGGTTCCCACCGTCGGCGGCAATAAGTTCAAAGATTTCGTATACAAAGATACTCCTACACCTGCGAACTGGTTACAAAGATGAGAATGTATGACTTTGGAATGTACAATGGCATTAACGCCTATTAATAGATATAGTTATACCATATAACTTGCACATTTCTTAAGAAAAATCCGCCGGCGTTTTTGTCGATGCAGGCTTTTTTCCTAAAACCATGCAGATTGAAAATTAAGTAGAAGGATGAAGACAATCTCAACCATTCTCATTCTCTATTTTTAAAATGGTTTAATAATTTAAAAGTAAGGATTTTTATTTTAAAAATAAAGAAAATAAAAGAAATTGATAAGATTGAAAGTGAAAAAAAAATTATGTTTTATTAATAGTTTAATTTTCATAGTTTTTTTAAAATGATTTGGCTATTTAAAAGTATGTTTTTTTTGTTTTTTTATAAAAGAAAAGAATTAAAAGTAGTTTTTTGTTAAAAAAGAAAAGAAAAAGAAGATAAGATTGAAATTAAAAATAGAACTATATTTAATTCCTATTCAATTCTAACAAGTGTCACATAAAGGCTAAGGGTATGGTCCCATGGAGGGGGGCTTCCTAAAAAATTTCAATGGGTGCTTCTTAGATTTTTTAGAAATATTTTAAGGCTAGTGGTCCCATGAATTCAATTTTGCAATTCAACTTAAAAGTTTGAGCTCCAAAATTTAAGGATCGAACTGGAGTATTTTTGGTAAAAATTAATAAATAAATAAAAATTCTCTCAGTTTTAATTTTTTTTTGGAATTTAAAATTTTAAGTGATAGACAAGTGGTAGAAAAAATTTCTAAAAAATTCCCAAGCTATAGGGGCAATTTCTAGCCCCACCTCAATTTCACCGCTGAAAGATTCATTTCTAAAAGGTAGGGGTTGCTATTTTTCTGGAAAAGATTCTAATTAAACCCGTAGCACAATTTATTTTCTTCATAGGACCACTTGATCCATGAAAATAGAAGCCCAAGCCCCCCCATGGGACCATACAGTAATACTTGCCTTTATAATATTGTAATTATACTCCATCTATGGTAGCAACATAATGTATTCTAGCATGTATGTCCTTGCCTATACACTAGGGGACAAGGATAACTAGTTTTAGAGTGTTACCTTGCCATATTTGAAGCCATAAAACAAAGGAAGGGGTCGTTGGAAAAGCAATTAAGAGGCATGGTTGTCCATCAACTATTAAAAAGGACAAAAGAATTTTCTCAAAACGTGGTAGAAGAAATATAATCACTTAGAGACAAACAATAAAGAGGTGAGGGCATGATTAACCAAAGGGGGCTCGTGCCATTAATGAGCATGGAACCCCTGTCAATGAATGGTGGGAAATATTGAAGCCATGTGCAAAATAAGGCTTGTTAATTGCATGGTCCTATGGGGGGGCTTGGGCTCCGATTTTCACGGAAGCAGGTGGTCTCATGGGAAAATAAAATTATGCTACAAGATAAATTGGAATCTTTTTAAGCTGGTGGCAGAAATTTCAACTGGTGGAAATTGGGTGGGGCTAGAAATTGCCCCACCTGCTTAAGAGTACCTTCTTGCCACTTGTCACAAATTTGGAGGGAATGATGTTTATTTATTATTTTTTTATTCTCAACACTCCATTCCAGCACCATTTCGCCACCAACCACCACCATTCCACCACTAGCTAAATTGCACAACTAAATTCATGGGACCACCAACTTCAAAATATTCTACTAAAAATTTAAGCAGATTATGCTTCGGATTTTTAGGAAGCTCCCCTCCATGGGACCGTGCCCTAACCATTAAAAACCTTGTGACCCCTCCTTTACTGAAGGGACATGTTGATTTGGACATGTGCAAAAGAGAAAATGAAGAAAATTTAGAGAGAAGGCATGAATAGAAGTGATAGGGGAATTCAGGAATAAAAATGCATCGCTTTATTTCCTCTTTCTTGATAGATAATAATGGAAAACATGTGGAGAAGGAATGCAAAGTGCGTAGGAGAAAAAGAGTAGACAAAAACTTGAAAAGGTGCAACATCAGGCAGTCTGAGACACATACTCCCCCTTGGGGTACGAATAGTAGAGGTTAGTAGAGGAGAAAAGAGTAGGAGGGTGTTTGAGAAGGGCATTCTGAACAAAGAGATGCATGAAATATACTTGTAAAAAAAGGCTTTAGAAAATTTTGAGCAAAATGCAATTGGCAAGTGAGAAGCTAGATTCCACAACCGTTGCCCACATATGCAGGTGGGAGGTGGGAGCTTTCGAATAGGGATTAGACCTTCATCAAACCAAAAAGGATAGAGGATATTTTGGGAGCACAATTCAAAAGAATGCAAGAAAGAGGAGATCCTAGAAGTACAAAGTGGCATTGGAGGAAGGAACACCACATTGGAGGCACCAGGAGAAAGGGTTGTAAAAATCAATGCTTGAATCAAGGATCAATTCTGTTTTTATTAAAGCTAAGTATAACAATCTTTCTAATAGTATGGGGTTTCGAATATCTACTCTTTTGGCTATCATGTATGTTTTAGGGGAGACTATGATAGAATAGTGAATAATAATTAAAAGTTTCATAAAAATAATAATTAACAATTCCATGAAATGATCTATGTCCATTTGTAAACCTAATTTAAAATATTTTATGTTTAAATTGCCATATTATGAAACACATATTGCATTATAGATCATTCAAATTTCAAAAAATAAATAGGGATGATAAGACATTAGATAACCCATAACCTCGTCATAGTGAAATTTGGTCATGAAGCACCATGATTTGTATTGCAGTTGTTAATTCCAGAAAATCTTAACTTTAGTTGAGAAATATTATGAACATTATAAACCATTACGATTTATAAGGATTTAATTACATAATTAATGAGGTTATGTTACTTGAAACTTATTTGAGAATAAATAGGAATGCATTAAGTGCTTAAATATTGTATTTGTTCTTGTCAGTCCACAAATTTAATATACATTTAAACTAAGATTTTGGTGGCTTTTGCCCCAAGAAAACCTATGTAAACATGTGATGGTTGAATACTAAAAAGATGCAATGATGGTTGTTATAATTCTACAAGTCTTTACTAATTATAAGGTTTTAGCTATGTTGAGTTAGGTCAATCCTTTCATTATGGAATTGGGTTTATAGTAGATTGGTTGTGGATAGTGAAATATTTGTCACGATTTCATGATCTTTCTTTGTCTTGCGACCATTAAAATATGAGAATAAACACTTGATTTACAAACCTAATATTGTTATATAGGATCTTACCCTTGAATTCATTATATGTTTATGTTAAGACTCCAAAGTGAAGCAAGGTGGCATGGAATTCTAGGTCAAATTAGATAACCTTATAATATGAACTAGGAATCAGATATAATTAATATGAGGCTTATCTTTTGGTTGCATGATAATATAAGGGATGATGGCCTCATTAAGTGGCACTACAACCACACTTTACTAAACATATCTTTAATGTTGAAACTTGTTACTTTTGATACATTGTTGATACTATAGTAAATGTTTTATATGACTACATGATGTCTATCAACCTCTTAAATACAAGAAACCTGATATTGGAATTATTATATGAATAAAGGATATTTTAGTTGTAATAAACCATGATATTATTGCAAGCTAGGTAGAGGGTGACAATTGTTTAGGTTGACAATATTGTTGAGATTGTGTTATGAGATAAATCCTATGTAGCACCTCTTGATACTTTACTAATGACCGTTAAGGTCAAGATTAACTTAAAGGGAAAGTATGAATAAGCTATATACTCTAAAACTAGACTATTATAAGAATATGTAGTTGCATGATACGGTAAAGGAAATTAGAACAAGAATATTATTAGTAATATTATCATTGGATCTATATTTTCATATGTTGGTCGAATGGATATAGTGTTTCCATTTTTCTTAAGTAAGATTTGGACATTAATTATACTTAAAATATGCTTATAAATACTATTGGGTGTTCTTCAAAGATATTTATTGACCCCTTGAGTATGTGAACCTCAATATTGACCTAATATGTAAATTTCAAATAGAAGTGATTTCCTATGGTTTTATGTGAGCCAATGTAATTTTAGGTTGCATAATAGCTAGCCCCTATGTTGATAAGATGAACCCAAGAATGTCCAAGTTGGTTTATGAATAATAATGGGTTGAGTTTAATTCAAGACCTTGATATCCTTAAAGGGAAGTGTAATAGCATGGGTTGTTAAATCATATACTTAATTATGTTTGCCTAAATATTATTAAGTGTTAATAATGGAAGATAAAGATTAAAAGAAACCTTTCTTATGGGTAATCTTGTGTGTATGTGTCCCTTGAGAGAACTTGTAGGCGGTCCTTGGGTGAAGGATGACTTTATGACCTCAAGTCCAAAGAGGGAGGATTTAAGGGGATCAATCCAAGGTATGGGGTTATTCTTATAAGTTTTGATCTTCTCTCTCTAGTTGGCTTTGATTTGAGGTTGAAATGAGTATCAGATGGTTAGGAAGGAATTAAGGAAAACTAATAAATTTTATTTAACACATAATGTACTTCTAAATGCTAATTTGAATGAAGTAATGGATTGAGTACTTTATAGTTGGTATTTGATTATATGTGCATGTTGGGTAAAGTCCATCCTATGTTGGTTCCATGTAACCTTTATGTGTTGTGAAAACAAACTCCATAACTAGAGGTCTATATGTATAGGCATGTGTATCTATTGATTGTGATTATGATTCATGTTATATGTATGACCCACACAGGAGTGAACCTCTGGGATATTTGAGCAATAACAAGCAGTCAGTAGATTGTGCCAATGACTGATGTCTAGGCTACTGCTAGGGACTAGCCAACATTCACTTGCTTCAAAAAGGTGAAGGTTGTTATTGGATATCCTTCTTATGATATGATACAATAATGGTTGCACAGGTAGGGACCGATCTATGCGGGTAATGGTAATTCAAGGCTAATTGTTGTATCAAGGAGGTTCACTAGATATCACTGAGGGTGGGGAAGTGACCGACATCAAGTGTTACTTGATATTTTGAAGAAGATAGCTGAAAATACCACTAAGGTCACAAGGTGGTGTAGAGCTACTTCTTCTTGGGTGGATAGACTTGTCATCGGTGGCCTATAGGTGATTGAAGTTGGAACCCACCAAGTTATCATAGGTTCACTACTTGGGGAAAACCTTGGGATGGTGGAAGGACCCGTAGTGCAGTATAGGATGCACAAATCTCTATCCCAGTTGTCAAACTATATACTTAGCCTTGTGGGTTGAGGATGAATCCGCAGTGTAGTATGGGATGCACCAAATCCTCTTCCCATTTCTCCAATGGTGTAGAAGGCCAAAGCAAAGGATAGGACCCACAGTGTAGAGCGCAATGCACTAATATTCTTTCTATCTAAGATGCATTACAAAAATGTGTTAATCAACCATTGTGATATGTTAGTCAACTATTTTGGATGTGATGTATGGTGGAGCTCATCACTATCTATGTGATGTATGTTGGAGCTTGACACAATGTATTTGTAACATATGTTGGAGTCAAACACTAATCTGATTGTGATATGTGTATGAGATAATAATTGTTGTACTTGTAATGTACATATGAGCTAATCATTGTTGTATTTGTGATTTGTGTATGATCCAAAAACTATTTTACTTGTGATGTGTATGAGATAGTCAGCTTGTGTATATGGAGGTATTCTTGTGACAATCATTGTGTATGATCTTTTGGATTGTGGTATGTTTGATACCTTGTGAATGTTTGTACACTAATGTTGGTAATGTTTGGTATGAACCCAACACTTGATGGCAAGTTATTATCAAAGTTAATAATTGTGTAAGGGGAAAATCAAGAAGATGGAAATACAACAATAAAATCAAATGAATGAAATCAAAACAAGTTAAATCCCAACCCACTAATGAAATGTGATTGTAAAGCCATGAATTCAATAAGAAATGTTAGCATAAATGAGAACATAAAAGAATTCAAAATATTAAAATTTTACCATCCCATGCCAATGTGTATTCGTATTGATAACGAATGTTGGATTGTTGGATCAATACGAAGCCTTCATTGTTGTTGAAAGCTTTTAAAAGGTAGTAGTAGTGATTTAGAATGCATAGGTTCTTAAATGTGCTTCAATGACTATTTTGACATAACCTCTCCACAAATTCTTTAGATTCTCTGATCGTTTGTGAGAAGGATGAAGATTGTTTTATAGATTTTCAAGTTTTAGATTAACGATCATGACTGAACAATGAAAGATCATGATCAATGGTTGAGAACTATTGAGAGGAAATAGAATGATAAATTAACTCATCTGATTGATCCAATTAAGGGATTTAATTGAATAATCAATGGGATTAAAGTGAATGATTCATGGGATTGAAGAAATCAGGTTGAGTGTCTAATGGGATTAGCATAATCAACGGGATTGGGAAATAGATTGAGAAATTAGTGGTCATGATTTATTCAATCAAAATATGTGAGGACGTATTAATTAATTTAATAATTAATTAATGTTTGAGAGGAATGTGCAAGTTGCATTTGACTTTAATAAATAAAGAATATTAATTTATTTGACCATGTTGAATGATTTTGGGGAAATTGAATAATTTATTTATTTATTCAAACTTTAGAGAAGGGAAAGTGGCTTAATTAAATAATTAAAGATAAATATTTATTTAATTTAGACGAATAAGTAGTGTTAGTGACATAATTAAATAATTTGTGTTTATTAATTAATTAGGAGGAATAAGGTTAAATTAGATGATGACTATGAGTGAATTAATTAAATAATTTGAGTTTATTCAATTAATAGAGGAAAATATGGTTAATGATGCAACTAATGATGTTAATGAGATCAAATACAATAGTAATAATGAAAGTGATGTTAATGGAAAAATATAATTTAAGATATGTGATATGTGCTAGGTCATTTTTACATGTCTACATTTTGCCCCTCTTTGACACAATGTACTGGTTACATTGTTTCAAAGAATTCGATGTTCAGATCAATATTTGAAAAATTTAATATGTCTCACTGTGCCTCGATGGTCAATGAAAGGATGATAAGATGTTGGGTTGCTCCCTCAAGAGGTCGGCCACAAAAATTACTTTTTTAAATCGGGTGATTGACTAGGTTTTGGAGTAGTTATGATGTGTAGAGAACAAAAAATGAAGGCCTAGGGCTTGCGTTTAGGTTTATAGGTGTTGTTAAAATTGACCTATAAGGGTTCTAGGGTAAAAAATAGGGTTTTTGGAGGGGGTTAAAATGAAAATTAGGGTGGAATTACTCCTCATTTTCACACCTTGCTTTGAGAAATTATTTCCCCTTGAGCTTCTATGAGTTTTTTTGTTGTAAACAATGATTCACGATGCCTCGAGTTTTGGGAGTACCTCATAGGGTGAAGGCGGTCTGACAATACCGACAACTAGCTGAAATAGGGGCTTTGATATGAATATCTTTAATTTTCGCTTTCATCAATTTTTTGCACTTGTGTAATTAATGTACAACTTTAGACTAGGTGATAGCAGTGGTTTAGGAAAAAAAAATTCTATTTGCCACAATAAAAACATTGTCACTTCTTTAGAATGGTCACTTTCAACAAAGATGGCCACTTTTGGAAAATTTGGCCGCTATTGCTAAGGATGGCCGCTTTTGGAAAATTTGACCACAAAATATAATTTTTAAGAAGGTTGCTATTGATAATTTTGGTTATTATCACTTTTAAACAGGTCTGATATCGCTATGGATAGCCACTTTTACAAAACATGACCGCTATCGCCCTAGAAAAAGAGTGTTATTGCTTAATTCAACTAATTTAACTAGCTTAGTTATAGTTTCTAGTTCTTGACTTGATTTTATAGAAAACTTTTGACATTGTGGGTGGGTTGAATGCTTACAATTCATCTTATGTCCATTATTCATGTGAGAGTGGGGACCTTGGCTTATGGATGGTTAGCTGCTTTTCAAGAGCTCGAGAGAGATTTCCTTAACACCATCTATTTGTGATACATAGCCTATATGCTAACCATTAGGGCTCATCAAGCTATGATGACTTCTTTGGTCAAGAGGTGGCATTCAAATACCTCTTTGTTTCATCTACCTACTAGAGAGTGCATGGTCACTCTTGAGGATGTTTGGAGGATTTTGAGGATCCCCATTCATGGGGAGTAGATTTATCATGACGTCGGGAGGGGCACAACATCAATGCAAAGATTACTTGGTGTGGAGTAGTTGTAGATCGTTGACTTTGAGATTGATTTAGCTTCCTACATTGATGGTACAAATCCCATGGTTATAGTTTTAGTAGGATTGATTACTAGACCTTTGATGATTAATAGGACGGCTAAGAGGTTTCTCGTCTGCTAGGGGATAGTGGTCAAGTAGATGATGGAGCATGGTACCACCTATGCTTAGGGTCAGTGTGTATTGGCCTGCCTTTACAAGGATATGCACGAGGTAGTTAAAAAGGTGGTAGTAGTGCATATCAGTTGGTGCAAGTCTACTCCATTTCTAGGCCTGAGAGAGGATTTCTATTACTCGACTAGAGGGTATTCGGGATAGGGATGCTCATGATCCATATGGTTACCAGTATTATTACCTACATTACACTCAACCTAGTCTAGATTGATGAGGCCTGATCGGATGACTAGGAGCAATTGGTATATTGCCAACAAACTCATTTTTTGATTGGTTAGGTTGACACCATTTTGGAGAGATATCTACCTGACAGGGTTCTCAAATAGTCCAACAAGTGCTAGACTCACCTGACTAATGATTACATGGCTATCTTTAGATGTACTACACGGGAGGAGACTACATGGGGGGCTTGTGTCGATTTTGGGGTAGTAGTTGCATTTTTTAGAGCCTTGAGACCATTTGGATGGGGTTGGGTAGTGGGTGGAGTTGATCCTGAGACTACGAGGGGGTATGATGGATGGTGGGCACACCATAGGCCTTTGAGATTGACCATGCCCCCCGTAGGAGCAGTTGGAAGTCCAATCCTGGCTATTAGGAGAGGAGGTGTGGTTGGGCACCGATAAGATCAATAGTGATATTTGAGAATTTCCCATGAGAAATTGCTACATGTTCAAGATGGACAGGATGGGCAAGGTGATGGCCATCAATATGATGTTCAAGGTCCTTAGGATCAACATCAGTAGGAAAGATTGCAGGGACCTCCCCCACAAACGGATATGGTAGCACAGATAGCATAGCTTATGACTGACAAGGATGCTAAAGTTGTTGAGAGAGATGTTGAGATCGGTTAGTGATAGGCTGTAGAGGTGCAATTTGTTGTACTGACCCCAGAGTGGGACATAATTAGGGTCGAGAGAGACTCCTTGAGATAGGAGCTGGTGATAGAGAGACAATAGAGATTGGTAGCGAATATTGCCTTGGCCTCCTCTATTCCTTTGGCTCAACATCAAGCTGAGCAAGATCAACTTATAACAAAGCAGAAATATTATCAGACTCTCTATGAGGCTTTTGTATCGAGGTCACAGTGATGCCCTCATTTTGGAGAGTCGAGCATCGCTACAAGTGTCAATTCAAGGGGATAGTCTGTCAAATAGTCGCAACCATCTCCTATGCACAACCAACAATAACATAGATCCCCACCTTGGGATGGCCAACAAGACTAATGTTTTTTATTATTTCATGATCTTTATTATTTTATCAGAGATATTTGTAGACATATATATATATATATATATATATATATATATATATATATCAGTCCATCTAAGGCCTCATATATATATATATATTGTTCATTTTGATATCATGTGATGTTTGATTATGTACATAAAATTCCCATTTTTGATGATATATGATATATACCTTTTTTGTTGTGGCATATATGTGTTATGAGATGTGTATGGATGATTATGGATGCTTATATGTTTATGGAGGATTTATGATTATATGCTCATGTTTTTGTACTTTTCTGATGCATTTATATGATATGGATGATGATGTATGCAAATGTATGATGTTATATGATGTATGATGTTTTATTTATATGATGGACATGATATACACATATTATTTTATGGATGTAGGATGTATGTGGTAGTAATGATTTTGTGATGGAGGGTATAGTTGTTAGTTAGAACATATGGTAGTATGATTAGAGATTGAATAGAATTTTTTAAATGATTATGATGATGTGCATTGATGATATGATTGATGTTATTTGTTGATGATTCTATTTGTAAGCATTCTAGATTACTGGTACTGCTACCATTTTGCTTTCATAAAGGTCTATGCAGTTTTTTTAGGAATCCTTATTGATATAGTAGATAGATATGATGCATCTATGTATTAATGACCAAGGCGACTTTATATCTATTGCGTGGAATTTGACTCTACAAACAAGAAATTTTTCTTGCTCATACCAGACATATGAAAACCCTGTTAGAGTGTATGGGTGAGAAGTTTTAAATTTTTTTGGAGTAGTTACACAAAAAGGGTATGTAGTACCTAACATGTAGCTACTTATACAAAATCACCCCAAAAGTTCAACTTCCATACATAGAACAAAGCAATTATTTGTCATGGTAGTATTGCAAAAAATATCCAACAAACAAAGCAAACATAAATCAATGATTAATGCCCCATTCCTTCTTCTCTAAATCCTTATGGACATCCTTAGGAGATCCTAGGAATGTGACAATAAGATAAATAAAAAAGATAAGATCATAAGAAGATAAACAATGCTGATGTATCACTTGCCATAGTTGTTTGATGTTTCGGGATTTTATTCATCAATGATGTCTATTGTAGGAAAAATTTATCCATTAAGACATACATCACGATGTTGATGATGAATTATCAATAGGTAGGTAGTTTAACACTTAGGAATTGTTTTAATCTGATGATGGCCAAGTCTTCATGATCTTTTTCTTAGAAGTTTTTGATGTCGATGTTTTATTTTCTCAAGTCAATTGCTTTGTCAAAGGTTTAAGGTGATGATTGTTTATTATGCATGGAAAGTTTATTGTAGATAGGTGATAATGGAGATAGGTCTTTTGAGATTTTTTGAATTATTTGATGTTTTTGATAAATTTAGAGATAATTAGGGGGACCTAAAGGGACTAGCCTAGTGCCTTGAGGGCTCATCAATGATAACCTAGCCTACATGACGAACATAGAGACATCATAGTTCAACTCTATTGAATGAAACTATTTTTAGAGTTTTCGAACTCTTTATGAATATTTTTGGATTTTGATAAGATATTTGAATTTTTTGGATTTTTGACCAAGTTTTAAAGAACAAAAGGGACGCGTAAAGGGACTGACCTAGTGCCTCGTGGGATCATTGATTATGGCCTTGCCAACATAAAATCTTAGAGATAATGTAGTTCGACTGTTTGACTTGAAGCAGAAAATGTTTTTTGGATTTTTTTGTTTTACGACTTTATTTTTGAATTTTGACGATTTTCAGGATGTTTTTGATTTTGATAGTTTTCTACAAGTTATGGGATTAACAAGGATCCACTCCACTACCAGGTTTGAGAAGTTTCCCCCAATTTGGAATAGGATTACATTTTATTAGGGATAGATGGATAAAAATGGATGGTGGATAGAGATGGTGCAACCAGGTTCAATACTTAATCATTTATCAAGTCATGGTTGGGTGCACATTTTACTATGGTGATAGATGAGGATACAGGTATTATTCAAACGTAGCACATGTTTACCAAGTTTTCACTATGATACTGGTTCTAGAAGCACCACAAGGTGGTTTTCACTTAAAAGACGTCTTATTTCTCTTCATTATTTTCTTGATTTATTTATTTATTTCTTAGGATATTTCGACACACTTAGGTGTAGAACTTCTTGAGATGACTACTATTGAGATGTTCAACTAGAGGTTCTCCTTTTGGTGTATCCAAATGATATGCTCTAGATTCGTAGCTCATTGTAATGATGTAGGGACCTAGCCAATTTGGTTTGAACTTACCTTTCCCATCTTGATTCAATTGATTTTTCTTATTTTCCTTTAGGACCTAGTCACTAACTTGAAAGTTCATGTTTTTAATTTTCTTATTGTAGATTTGCTTGAGCCGATTTTGATAGGCCTATAGATGGTTCAAGGCACTCACACATCTTTCATCTAGGAGTTCAAGCTCATTGAGTCTAAACACATGATATTCTTCATTTCTCACAAGATCCTTCAATGACATTCGTAGGGATGGGATTTCAACCTCTATAGGTAGTATTGATTTGGATCTGTAGACCAAGGAAAAGGGAGTTGCACCTATAGGTGTGTGAATGCTAATTCTATAAGCCCATAAGGCTAGGTTTAGCTATAATGCCAATCACGACTGGTGTCATTAACAATTTTCTTTAGGATTTTCAAGATGGTCTTATTGGATGCTTCAACCTATCCATTTCCTTAAGGATAGTATGGGGTTTAAAATCAGTGTTGGATAGAGAACCTTGAGTAGAGCTTGCGAAAATATTGGTTTTTAAACATAATTCCATAATTTTTTATAATAGTTTATGGGATACCATATTGATAGATTAAATAGTTAAGAATGAACTTAGCTATGTGTTTCCCTATGATATAGGTTAGAGGAATAGCCTCTATCCACTTTGTAAAGTACTTCATAGCAGTGGTGATGAAATTGTGTCCATTTAAAGAGGTTGATGATATCTTTCCTATTAGGTCCATTCCCCATTGAGAGAAAGTCCATGGAGTAGTGATGGGACACAATTCTTGTGTAGGTGCATGCACAAGATCACCATATTTTTGGCATTGACGAAACCTCATGGAAAAATGTATTGTGTCTTGCTCCATTGATGGCCAATAGTACCTCGTTCGAAGTAACTTCTAGACTAGGTTAGATCCACTAGAGTGAGACCCACAAGCACCTTCGTATACCTCTTGTAAGGCAATTTGTGCTTTCTATGCATTAAGACAACAAAGTAACGTACCATCGAGAATTTGATGGTATAAGGTATCTCTTAGGATAGTAAATCAATAAGTTTGGAAGATGAAGGTTTTCTTTTGATTGGGCGTTAGGTGGGGTGGTATGATTCCATGCTAGATATAGGAAAATGTGTCCTATACCAAGGTGAGTTAGGACCAAAAATATCACACACTAGTTCGGATTTTAGGATGTTGAATTTTGGTATAAGAAATTGTTCTACCAGGAACTCGTATCTAGGAACGTTCTCAAGTATGTCCAGGAGTTAACCAATAGTAGCCATAACATCAACTACTTTATTATTGACCTTTAGGATCTATTATTGAGGTTATCATCTTTTGTATAGTATTCATTGTTGACCTACCTTATGACCAATTGGAAGTCACCATAGACATGTAGTTCCTTAATTTTCCATTCCATGGCCATTTTCAACCTAGTGGTCAATGCTTCATACTCATCTATAGTTTTTGGACAGGGGAGGAAAATTTGATATGCTTTTGGTATATTGTCCCATTAATGTTTCTTTACCCAAGAATTTAGGAAAAACCATATAAATAGGAAATTATAACCCCTTGTAGATTTAAACAAATTATAACATATGATTTCCCAATAGATTTGACAACTTACAAAATTGTGATTAAATTCGCAAACCATATTGCAAACAAGATATTCTAGAGAGTTTGAAAATTGAGTGGACTAGGTTATCCCAAACTAGTAACTATTTGAAAACCTATGGATTTGACATAAAAAAATTCTTGTATATATATGTTGCATATGCCACACCACCTATATATATAGAGTGCATTTATAAGCCTACATCCAAAACCTCTTATTTTGTACACCTTTGAATGATGTGTATATCCTACAAAACACATGTATATATGTCAAAATAATTTGTTGCATTTGGAAAATGACACAAAATATAAACACTTCCTCACTATGTTTTTTTTAAGTGTTGTATGGCTAGCCATAATATATAGATTATGTATTAGTACAAATTTTTGTACAAATATTTTTTTGATATGAGCTTGCAAGCATGTTGAAAATTTTCATCAACAAGATACTAATTGTTTTATATCAAATTTTGTCTCTCAATTGTCCTAAATGCAATGATGCAGCCTTTTTTTCCCATCGAGAATACTTATAAAAACTTGACCACAAAAACCACTTTGAAAACCTTCAAAAATAGTGTGTAAATCAACAACAAAACATCCAAATGTGTAAATGGAGTGAGATATAGGGGTAGTCCCCAAAAAATTCACCAAAATGTAATGTTAATATTTAAAACTTACAGAAAACAAACTATCATGTACAAGCTCTTATTTCAAAATATGAAAATCCTTTAGATAGAGCTCACAAAAGAGATCAAAACAACACAATAACATAAAAAACCAACTCATTTGCAACCTATCATGGTCTGAAGTTGGCTCAGTCTAGAGGTTATGATAAGGTATGGGTTGAGGGTGATTCCCTCAATATTATCAATAAACTTAGAAATATTTCTCATCCCTCTTGGATGGTGGAAGCCCTTATTAATGATGCCTTAAATATTTTGGATTCATTCGACCAATGTTTCATCTCCCATGTTTACAAAGAGGGGAATAGGTTTGCTATATCTTTTTGCTAACTATGGGGTGAATGGTTATTTGGAATGGGGAGAACATGACCTCCTACCCTTGGAAGCTCGTTCAATAATTTATCATGACTCACAAAGGTGTTGAAAGGGGGGGTCCTTTTGTGATGGATTTTTTCACATGCTCTTGATGTGGTAGTTCCTTTCGAGGTGTAATCTCCTTAGAGGAAAGGCTATGTGATATTCTGATGGGTTGGAGGCTCGAATGACTAGGCATTCATTGTTCATAATTTCTTTATGTCATCTTGTCCAATCCACACAGATTGTGGGCATTTGGAGAGCTATTGTCTTCTTGAGGTTTCCTTGTTTTCTCTGCAAGTTCTTGAGGTTTCTTTGTCTCCTCTGCAAGCTGTTCTTTTTGTTGGGGTGCTTTCTTGTTTCTACTATGGGGAGTGATGAAAAAAGAATTGAGCCCAAATCATGTGAAATTGTAAGAGGCAAATAAGAAGGTTTGGAGGTTGTTGGAGGTTGGGGCAGTGACTCCATATATGGAAAAGTTGCATGGGTATGATGTGAAGACATTGTAGGAGTTTCTTGAGGGATAGAAAAATATTATGTTGCAAATTGGGGCAAAGGAGTTTAATATCACAGTGGATCTTATAGTTGAAATCATTGGTTTTTCAACTAAAGGGAGAAATTTTTATCGAGATAAGAATGAATCTGGTGCGACCATGGATACTTTCTTCAAAGATGATGAGAGGTGAAATATGGAAAAGGCTAAATGTGGAGGCTATTATTGGACTTCAATCAAAGCAATTTGGAGAGATGTTGCAGAGAAAATAATGAGGTATTTTACTCTCGATGGCCACTTTTCTATTCTCTTTGGGCATCACTTGTTTTTCTTAATCATTTTAGGCACAAGAAGAAGGTGTATTTCCCTTTCTATTTACTGGTTTCTTTGGAAAATAGTATAAGAGATCACAAAAGCAACCCCAAAAATCCAATCCTTCATGAAGGTCTAATTATGTTGATATCTGAGTATGCTAAGTCCTTTACATCCATGTTCAACCAAAAATTTCCATTGTTGGGAAGAAGAAGAAAGATCTTGAGTATGTGATAGGGTTGGAGGATGATTCTAATGACGAAGATTATGCCCCTGGTTGGAAGTGTTCTCGGATGTTGACTCAGAATCTCTTACCATTTCTGAGGGTAAGAAAGGAAAAAAGAATAAACCCCTATTTCCTCTAGGGCTGAAGATTATGAAATGGGATATGAGGATGAGGTGGATCGTTCCTGCCAAAAGTCTAAACCTATGAAGGGGCCAGGTGGCAAAAAGTTGAAGGGGGTTGCTATGGTTAATTCGAGCAAGGAGGTTATGGGTAATAGGGGTCAACTGGGGGTTTCCCCTGTTTCTAAGTTGCAGAAAAAAGAGGGGTCGAAGATGAGAAATTTTTCTATGAATTTGGGGAGGGAAGAGGTGCATGAGCATGATGGAAATTTGAAGGGTGCTAAGGATCGGTTGTTGGAGTAGGACTTGGCTAAAGGTGATGTTGATTCTGATAAAAAAGGGAAGGATACCATGGATAATGATACTACCAGCAATGATTCCCAAAAGGATTATGCAATGGATAAGGATGGATTCAACTTAAAGAGGGAAATGATGCCTAATTATCTTGGGTTGGCGAAAGAGGGTTCCTTAACCTTGTTCAAGATTTTCAAATGGGTCTTCCATGAGATGAGCTCCACAAATGTTCAGGTTAGAGCTATGAATAATAATGTTGATGATCCCTCTTCATCTAAGGGCCTTAATGTGTAGGATTAAGTTAGTAAGTTTCAACTTGAGGTTAATCAACTATTTGATACTCTTAAAATGGTTGCTGACAAGATGATCAATATGAAAAATTCCTACAAGCAAAAGAATGCTATGTGCAATGAATCTGGGGGTTTGTGTTTGCTGAATAAGAAAGTCATAAATTGGTTGGGGGATAATTCTAGTATGAAAGATATGGTGGTTGGTGTTGGTGCTCAACAAAAGATGGCGAGTGAGATGGGGCCTTCTACTAAAACCTATAACAAGACCAAATTAAATGCTAATGATGGTATTCCTGTTGAAGAGGTGGTGGAAGTTATGAATGTTTATTAGAAAATCATTGATAGCGACTTGGAAGCGACATACATCCTCAAGAATCTCTAGTTGTGTTTTGTTTCCTTTGCCTTTTTTTTGGTTGTTTGTGTGGTAGTTTTTGGTTGCTTGTTCTATTTTTGATTATATGATGAAGCAGTGGTTTATCTTGTAAAGGGTTTCAGGGCCCCTTCAAAACTTGTTTTACCTATAATAAAAAAATATCAAAAACTAACTTGAAATGTTACTATAAATTTTATTATGACTTAATTTTCTCCAATGACTTTGGGATGTGAATGCCCCTTGCTTGAATATTACCAATTTGAAAGCATATACTTAGCATAAATGATGATTCCCTATTTGAATGAGAGAGTTCTTGAATTTATAGTCTTTTGGGAGAAGGAATAGATGGTTAAGATTTGATTATGAAATCAAGGGTGGAGAATGGTTGAGAGAAATTCCCTAGGATCAAAGAGAAGATGGAGGGTGGAGATGAAGGTGGTAGGAATGTGAATGGCTAGGATTAAATTACCAAATTAAGTAAGTAGTTGTGATTGACAAAAATTAGGGACATGTACACCTAAGAAGGATATAACTTTGGGTTGTGTTGAACGAATAAGGGAACCATAAGAATAAGTGTTGTTAGGTGCCTAATATTCTTAGAATGTGCTGAGAGAACAATGAAACCCAAGTGTTTATAGGTGCCAATTATTTTTGGAATATGTTGAGGGAATATAGGGCTAATTAAATGATAATATTAAATTTAATTATTTTAGCCTCATGTGTGAGATGGATAATAGGTGGAATATGTAATTTTTTTAAATTTTATTGTGAGATGAAAAAATATGGTTAATTAAATAATATGTTTATTTTACTAAAGTTATGGAGCTTAGGTAAAGGGGACATGTCCTAGGTGATGATATTGGTTGATTAGGACTAGGTGATGGAATTGACAGATCAGGGTTAGGTGATGGATGATTAGGGAATATTTTAGATGTCTACAGACACAATACATGGACTCCTATATAAACCAAAAGAAGTTTATGATGAGACATAATATGTGGACTACTATAAATTGAAAGAAGTTCAAGATGATATTTTTTGGATGTCTCAACATGAAGAGTAAAAATTCATTTTTTTTGGAAAGATTATTATTTAGTCTCCAAAAATATAAACAAATTAGATTGACACCAAGAGCCATTCAAATGTTATTTTTAAGAGTTCATGATCAATGCATAAATACTTGAAATCTTATTGGCAATGGTGATATTTCTAAACTTCCATTTGATGATGTGAATTTTGCAAGAGTTGTTTGAGATATCATCAATATATAAGGGCACATGTTGAAAAATAACTTATGTGTGGTGGTGCCATGGGTGTTACTAAGCATGAGTTGGGCACTTTGCTTGATTATTTAAGATTGATCTTTTGAGTCATATAGGTAAGAATATACACACTTTAACTACACAAAAAAATTGAAGGATCTAAAAAGGTGTAGGAGATCAACTATGATTATAGAGAGATAAAGATGACGAAATGGGGGGAAATGAAAGATGAATTGAAACATGCATACATAAGTTAGGGGATGAACTATTAAATAATTTGGTTTGAGATAAACAAGAAGTATCATTAAATCATATGGCATTGACCTTTATAAAGATTCTCAATATTGTAAAAACATCAAACTCAAAATCCAAGGTTTGCATAATTTACTTTCAATTATAGCAGTGAAATGAAATGAAATAGTTTCTTTTAGAAATTCAAGTTTGTGAATGATACAAATGATCACTATGATAAGTTATTAAAGATTTAATTAGTTGACTTAAAAAATATTATGCAAATATGTTATAGAAGTTTGAAAGAAAGGTTGGAGTACTTAGCTTCACTTGGAATGTGGAGATATTTTACTATAAATTGTTTTATGCAAGTCAACCCTACTTTTGGTGGAGATTCTCTAAAAGACTTATTAATGACATATTCTTTGTCAATATCTAATCCAATGCATATGGCTTTGGTCTCCAATTTACAATTCTAGCCCTTTTCAATAGAAATGACTACTACACTTTGTCTTGATGAATTTATCCACCTCTATTGTATATGTTTGGTCATGTCAAAAGATATTGGTAGAATACATTTTTTGCATAGATAAAATTCTATAATTTATGTATCTTTAAAATGAATTAGCATTTGTGCTTGTATAAAACACTTTAATGTCACAAATTGAATATTTCATACTCAAATTTATAAGTATTGCATAAATAGATTACTATAAACTGAACCCATAAATAAACTTTAATTTAAACATTTAGAAGTGAAATTAAAAATCAAAATATTAAATCTGGATATTTGAAATATATTTTCAGTGAAATTCAATCAAAATAAAATCAAATGTCAACTTTTATATTATGTTAAAAAGAAAACTAAAATAAATTTGAAATAAAGAAAACTCACTAGATCAAAGTGTTTCAGAACACCACCTACTTAAAGAATTGTGCCTACACGTGAAAGTTAGGCCTTGGCCTAATTCTTTCAATTTAGTCTTGAATTTTTTTTAACTCAAATAAAGTCTTAATTTGGCAGCCTTTTCAATGAAATGATTCTTGACTAAATTAGGTCAAAAGAGATCAGAGGGACTTCTCTCATTCTGCGACAGTCACTGACATTTGAAAACGGTAGGCAGATCGTTGAATATCTTCAATCCAATGAAAATATGAAAAAATCATGTGAAGGATAGTGGAACCCAATTTTTATGGTCTCAGTCATCAACAGTGACCATCAGATAATACAAACCAAATTAATTTATATTCTTCAAATATATCATAAGACTAGTATAACATTCATAGCATCCAAAAACAATGGATGCAAGTCACAAATAATATACTATTTTTTTAGAATCGGTACTTCTTCAGTCAAAATGAAGTACAAATGTAATTTAAAGATGAAGTAATAATGTAATCTATAAAACATGCTTATGTCTGCTTATGTCTATTTACATAGAATAAGTACTGTAAAAGGAACAGTAAAATGCATATTGACATTGAAAAGCTTGGCACTATGTTTTTGAAATCCTTATCATGTACACGAACTTGACTGTTGTTGTTGAGAGGAGGAGAGGATAGTTACTAATGAGCATGTGATCCCTGAAGCAGTCCATCTCTGATCTGCTGAGCAACATCACGAACTGCACCAGGCCCATGGGGTATGAAGACTGATGAAGACTTGGAATGTGCTCCAATCTCTTTCATTGTGTCAAAATACTGTGTCACCAACACCATATCCATCACATCCTTTGCAGTTGTGCCAGGCACATTCCCTGAGAAAGCAAGTACATTCTCTCTTAACCCATCCACAATTGCTTGCCTTTGCCGAGCAATGCCTAGTCCTGACAGATACTTTGATTCAGCTTCACCTTCTGCTCTCTTGATTACTAAATTTTTCTCTGCCTCTGCTTTTTCTTGTGTTGCTACTCTCATTCTTGCAGCTGATATAAAACAATGGAATAAATGATCATAAAATAGAAACAATATTTAGGTGAATAAACTAAACAGAAACAAAATATGAAAAAAGTAGAGGTTCATGAGTTGGTTTTCTAATTAGAAACAATATTTAGGTGAGTAAACTAAACAGAAACAAAATATGGAAAAAGTAGAGGACTATGAGTTGGGTTTCCTGGTGTTAGATATAAGAGTGTGCAAAACAATTGGTCATGGGTTTTGGAAACTGGTAGCAGCTACAGAACTGCTGATCCTTATAGATTTGTGTGGAAAACAGTGTAAGTCCAAGCTTATAAAACATGTAGGTTGCAAAACAGTATGTAAATCTGAGCTTATGAAAACAATAAAAATCTTAGATCAGTCAAGGAGAGAAGATGAAGGAAAAAACAAGCATTTTATATCAAAAGTTGAAAAAAAATTGTCTAGTTTTAAGAAAAACATCTGTTCTAAAATTGATGTGACTTTTCTATTTACTAAAATAGAATGCATTACTTAATAAATATCAACCATCCATTCACAAAATGAAAACGTATATGCCAACAATCTCCAAAATCATTAAAATGAAAGGACATGTACTACTGAACATAAAAGTCTAAATTAACTTCTTGCCTGCATTTATTTCATTCATTGCTTTCTTCACACGCTCATCAGGTTCTATATCTACAATAAGTGTTTGCACTATCTGGTATTCATAGTTTGACATAGCCTGTAGTCATAGAAAAGCAAAATTAATCATGAATCATAAAGCAATCCAGCTTTTTTAATAATTGCTTCTTTTAAAAGAGATATTAAGAACCATCGAAGGATACAAATTTTAAAATAATAAAATGTTTCATTTTGTGTGATAAATTTTAAGGAATATTTTACTGCAACCAGTTGACAATAAAAATCAAAAGCTTAAAAATCCCAACCTTCTCAAGTTCCTGTTCAACAGCTCTAGCAACCTCACTCTTTTGCTCAAAGACATCATCGAGATTCATCTTTGGGACACTTGAACGGACAACTGTAAATCAAACATGGAAACAGGGTAGTGAGCCTCAATCCTTTTTCATAATTTGAAATTTGATGGTCAGGGTTTCTCTTATTAAATTATCTTCCATCAAATAAGAAAAACAGAGTAACATATAATTCCAAAATTGAAGTGGTCGAGGCTCTATATTAAAGTAATATCATATATCTGAAAGTTTGTATTTCAAAAAATTACCATGCATATCAGAAATGACAATTCTATTAAATTATATTATCAACTAAAAAATCTGATATGGATTACAGATTTTCTTTTTATTTAGTATTCTAAAAATCTGTGAGCTATTTCCTAACCATATCTGTACAAATTGTTCATTTATAATTATCCTCCAAATTTTATTTGTGAGATAAACTTTACCATCAAATACATATGCCTGAATTTGTCCCCTTTATCACTCAGCTTATAAAAGGCATCACTAGCCTTTTCTGCAAGGGCGCGGTATTGAACGGAGGCCACCACAGTCACAAAAACATTATCCTGCAACAATTTGAAAAATACATTACTATCAAAATACAAACATAATCCTTTCTGAAGAAGCTTCTACATTCTTATTAAAATGAAGATCAAAATCAAACGTATTCTTTACCGAGATGTAAATATGATTCAAAAAACCTAAACAGCTATAAACAACTATTCCAGAATTTCTTTTTTAAATAAAAGAAACTGAAGAGATTTAGAAAACCTAAACACATACCTTGGTCTTTGTTTCACAGCGGACATCCAGTTTCTGTACTCTTAAGGAAAGATGACCTCTGATTTGGGTTCCACAAACCCATGGCACAAAGTGGCATCCTGGCTCCAGCACTTTCTCATACTTTCCAAATCTCTCTGCCATGGCCACTGTTGACTGCTCCACTTTTACACAGCAAAATGACTGCCCCATTTTGTTATCCCTGCTTTCAAATGAAAAGTCACAACATGCACAGAAATTTTAGCAACAGTACGAACCTGTGACTGTAAACATTCCGAACTGTAAATTGAAGGCCAAAATCTTATCTCCTAGGAGTTTTCCACGACTATTGAGTATCTTACCCTGCAATAAGTTCACAAATTTCCTATATAAAGATACTTCTACAGCTGCGAACTGATATAACTTGCACATTTCTTTCATAGAAAAATCCGCCGGCGTTTTTGTCGATGCAGCTTTTTATCTAAAAGTTCTTTATATGAGATGTACCACTTCCTTTTTGAAATCAATGAGGATATGCAAGACTATGAAATCAATCTCTAACTGTCACTCTATTTTTATTTTTAATTTAAAAAAAGAGTTATAAAGATTGAAATGAAAAATAGAATGTTTTATTAATATTTTAATTTTAATAGTTAAAAAAATGATTTAATAATTTAAAAGTATATTTTTGTTTAAAAAAACTTAAAAGTAGATTTTTAGCTTTTTTAAGGAAAAATAAATTGATAAGATTGAAATGAAAAATAGAATTTTATTTTATTACTATTCAATTTCAATAACTTTTAAATTAATTCTATTTAATTATTTAATTATTTATTAACTTGATAAGTTTACTATTTATTATTAATATTTTTAAATTATTATTTTTTTATTAATATTTACATTTTGATATATTTTGACTATGCATTTAGTTTATGCTATTTTAATTTTTAATTTAGACTTAAGTTTATTTTAATTATTTATGTCTTCTTATTAAATTAAAAAAATAATTAATTATTAAAGTTAATTGTTTTATTAAAATTTTAATTATTGTAAAGTGGACGGCGTTTGGCGTTGATGGTGGGCGAGCTAGGGCGCCCGAGCCCTAGCTTGCGTTTGCAGTCTCTTTCTGATCGTGGTGGCTAGTGCATGCACGTGGGGGGGTCGAGGGAGGGCTCGTGTTTTCTTTTTTCAAGCACGGTGGGCGAGCTAGGGCGCCCGAGCCCTAGCTTGCATTTGCAGTCTCTTTTTGATTGTGGTGGCTAGTGCATGCACGTGGGGGGGTGAAGGGAGGGCCTACATTTTCTTTTTTCGAGCACGGTGGGCAAGCTAGGGCGCTCGAGCCCTAGCTTGCATTTGCAGTCTCTTTCTGATCGTGGTGGCTAGTGCATGCATGTGGGGGGGTCATGGGAGGGCCTATGTTTTCTTTTTTCGAGCACTATTTTGTGTTATCTATTGTTTCTATGGCTTTTTGTTTCACCTACTGGCTGTAGGGGGTGCGTGGGGTATTAGCAGGAGTTGTTTGCTCTCATTTTTGTTTGTTGAGGGTGGTGTTTTAGCTCATGGTGGAGGCAACACCGTTTTTGGATTGGTAAGGTGTTCTTCTATATTTTGTCTTGTTGCTCTTTATGCACATGTGTATGCCCATTCTGGGGTGGTGGTTGGCTCTGGTCTAGTGAAGGGGTAGGACAAGTTGTGGTCTCTTTGCTCCAAGATTCAATGGCAGTGCATGTGCCCTTGGATAGGGCAACTCGAGAATCTTTTGTGGCTGGTGAAGAAGGGGGGATTCCCATTCTTTCTTCATCTGGATCAGATTTGAGACAAAATGGAGCTTTTAAATTGCAAAAGGTGAATGGGTTTTTGGAGAGGGCCCAAGAGTGGTCGGTTTTAGTGATTCAATCGGAGTCGGTTGCTGAAGATGTGGATTATTACAACAATCATGTCCTAATTTGTAAACTTTTGGGGATGAGGGTTTCTCTACTTTTTCTTGACACATGGATCCGAAAGACATGAAACTCAGAAGGAGATTTTGAAATTTTGATGGCTACAAATAACTTTTTTATGGTGGATTTCTCGTGCATTTCTGATCAAAAAGGGGCTTTTGAGGGTGGACCATACTTCCATAATCGGGTGGGGCTTTTCATAAAACCATGGTATGTTGGCTTTATCTCAGAAGAGGAGTTACCATCTAAGATCCTAGTTTGGGTCTGGCTTTCTTGTTTGCTGCTTGAATGCTGGAGAAGTGACATTTTGCAGTCAATTGTTTTGCTGCTAGGAAAACCTATTGGTCCTTCTCAACGAGATTTGAGTAAGAAGATTTTTTCTTATGTGCAGGTATGTGTTGAAATTGATTTGAGTCACACGTTGCTCAATTCAATTGATATGACTATTGGGTCTTGTTCATGGACTCAACCATTAGATTATGAGACACTACTTTTCAGGTGTCGAGTGTGTCATGAGTATGGTCACCTTCAGCGGAGAAGCCCCTACGCTTCTAGTGTTGCTAGTACAAGTAATGCTCCTTCGCGGTCTAATTTGAAGATGGACAAGGGTAAGGCTCCCATGCAAGGGGGGCGGCTGATAAAGAAGGATTTATTCAGGTTAAGTCTCATAATCGTGGTCGGGGCCAAAAGAGACCCCTCAAGGATAGGAAGGAGGAGGAAACCTTTAATAGATTTGAGGCGTTGGAGGAATTGATTCAGGAGGAAGGGTTTCAGGTGGACTTGCAGGCATCAGTAGGATCTTTGCCCGTGGAAGTGCCTGGGGAGCAACCCTTGGTGTTTCCTAGCTCTGTTCAGCCTAGTGAGCAAGGTCCTCAGATGGATTTCGATTTGCCTCATTTGGCTCCTAACCAGGGTGTGTCTGGTTTGGTGATGGAGGCTTCTATTGGCTACCCTGGTGCGGGGGTGTTCCCTCAGAGGTGCGAGGTCCTTTTAATTTAGGTAAAGCCAAGTCTTCTTCCCTAGCTTTGAGTTTGCAACAAAAAACCCTTAAAAGGGGGGCTCCAAAGAAACATGCCAAGGTGGGTAGAAAGAAGGATTAAGAAAAGGTCAAGTTAATTGGCAAGACTTTAGTGGATTTGAGTTCAATGAAGACTATTGATTCTCACTTCTCCCAACCTCAGCAATGATAGTGCTTTCTTGGAATGTGAGGGGTATGAATAGCATCCCTAGACAAAAGGCTATTTGGGACTTGGTTCGTGCTCATTCTCTAGATTTGGTTTTCCTCCAGGCGATGAAGTTATCTATGGAGAGTATGATGTAGTGTGCATCTAATATTTCAAATAGAGGGTTATGTCAGTGCGTGGGTGCACAAGATAGCTCTGGGGGTCTTGCTTGCTTCTAGGATCCTCGACGAATTTCTCATGTTTGGTGGCTCTCTAGTCAATTCTCCATTTCTCTTATTGTGATTAGTCTAGAAATGGGGGAAATAATTTATCTTTCCAATATTTATGCTCTGACGGATGTCCCTGGTAAGATTTTCTTGTGGTCTCATATCAATTTTCTGAGATCGTTGGATCCTTTCCTTCCTTGGATTATGGTAGGTGACTTCAATTCAATTGCCTCTCTAGAGGAGAAAAGGGGGGATGTGCCTCGTTTGGACCTCTCCTCTGATCTTTTAAGGGATAATTTGGCTCGGCTTCTACTTGTGGATATCAAACCTTTGAATGACATGTTTACTTGGAATAATAAGAGGCTTGGGGATGATGCCATTTCTAAAAGGTTAGACAAGTTTCTTGTTTCTAGTTTTTGGGTTGGTGACAAGTGGCTATCAAGTTCTAAAAGTTTAGATTGGCGGGGATTGAACCATTGACCGATTAAATTCTCTGCCTGTTTGGCTAGGGGTTCCAAGAGATAGAATTTTGGATTTCAACTTATGTGGCTCAGGGAGGATAGTCTTCTTGACTTGGTTTCTAGATGGTGGATTGAAGGACGACCTGCTTTGGATACAGATATGTACTCCTTTGTGAAGAGGTTTCAATATGTGAAGTATAAATTGAAACATTGGAATAAGTATCAGTTTGGCAATGTGTTTCAAAAGAAAAGGGTTTCCCAGGAGCACTTGGATTCTATTACCAAGAAGATTCAAGATCAGGCTCTTGATGCGGATTTGAGTAGGTTAGAGGATAGTGTTGTGAAAGACCTAGAGGAATGGGAGCTTCATGAGGATTTTTTTTGGAAACAAAAGGCTCTATTGACTGGCTTCAAGAAGGGGATAGGAATAATTACTCCTTTCATAACTCGGTGAAGGCTCGAAGACAGGGTAACATTAATTCTTCTCTTCGCTCTCTTGAGGGTTCTGTTCTTTCTTCCTCTTCGAAGATTTCTAGTGAAGTAGTTCATTTTTTCTCTGCTCTCTTTTTTGAAGATACCGCACTTGCTAGTGAGGAAGAAGCCTCTATCTTGGCCTGTATTCCTCCTTTGGTGACTATAGATATGAATGCCTCTCTTCTTAAACCTATTTATTTGAAGGAGTTTGAGGATGTGGTGTTTTAATTGAAAAAAGGGAAGGCTCTTGGTCCAAATGGGTTTTCGGCTGAGGTTTATCAAGAGTTTTGGGAAGTGATCAACTTTGATCTATTAGAGGTTATTCAGGTCTCTTTAAGGAATAAGAAAATGTTGTGGGCCATGAATGCCATGTTTCTTGCTCTTATCCCAAAACGCGAGGGTTTTGATTCTCTAGATCTTTTTCGACCAATTTCTTTGTGCAATGTGGTGTATAAAATAATTACAAAGCTAATTGTTGAGAATCTGAAGCCATGGCTGGATAAGTTGATCTCAGAGGAACAAGGTGCTTCATTGTGGGTAGACAATATTTGGATGGAGTATTTATTGTGGCTGAGACTATTCATTCCATGGAATCTTCTAGGGAAAAGGCTAACGTTTATAAAGTTGGACATGGCTAAAGCCTATGACAGAGTTATATGGGGATTTTTGATTAAAATTCTCAGAGCCTTTGGGTTTAGTAGTGAGTGGATTGATTGGGTCATGAGTTGTGTGATGAATTCCTCTTTTTTTGTTCTCATAAAAGGGGAGTCTTCTAATATGTTTGGTGCTTCTAGAGGTCTTTAGCAAGGGGATCCTTTATCCCCATATTGGTTCATCTTGATGGCTAAAGGCTTGGGGAGGTTCATTAAGTCCCATGTTATGGATGGGCTCATTCAAGGATGGAAATTGAGCAATTCTCTACCTCCTCAAACTCATCTTCAGTTTGTGGACGATACGACTTTGATGGGTGTTGCTAAGGTGGTTGAAGCGGTTGCTTTATGACAGAATTTCGACTGTTACTTGTTGCCTCGGGTCAAAGCATTAATGAAAGTAAGTCTTGCATTTATTTTTTTAATACCCCCATGCTTATTCAACAACGTATTGCCAAGATATTAAGGTTTCAGGTGGGGAAGCTTCCCTTTATCTATCTTGGTATCCCTCTGGATGTGCACCCACTTCCCAAGTGTTTTTGGCAGGATGTCATTGATAAATTTTGAGGTTTGATTGGTTATTGGACCTATAGATGGTTATCTATGGTTGGTAGAGTTACTCTGTTGAAGTCTATGGTGCAGGCCCTTCCTTTATACAAGTGATTTGTGTTGACTGCTCCATCAAGCTTATTCAAAGATTTTGAGGGCCTCTATAGGAAATTTATTTGGTCGGGTAATCTCCTTTCGAGGAAGTGGAGCTTGATTAAGTGGGAATTTGTTTGTTGGCCAAAGTAGGATGGTGGTCTGGGATTGTGCAGGGCAGATTGGAATGGGAAATTTTTGGTTGCTAAGTTGTAGTAGAGATGGTGTTCATATCAGCATCAGTATTGGGCTAGGATTCTTTCCTTGAAGTACCTTGGGGAGGTGGATGGTGCTAAGGTTCCTCAATTTAGTCTTTTTGGGAAAGGTTCTATGATTTGGGATACTTTCAAGAGGGGGGCTACGCTAGTTAAACAAGGCCCATTTTGGATCTGTAAAAAAGGTTCTAATGCTCTTTTTTGGCATGACTCATGGGATGGTTTTCTACCTATCCTCTCCTCACATCCTCGCTTGGGGGATTTATGTAGAATTTTTGTTTAGGCTGGTTGGAGCAAAGTGATGGATTTTAAATCCCCTCAGGATTTGGGGCAGACTATTGTTTACTAGTGGAAGGATATACAAGGATGGCCCCTAGGTGAATCTTTGGAGGATAGGAGGGAGTTTTCCTCCATTTTAGCTGTTGAGTCTGTTGTTCTCTTTTGGAGCGAGATGTGCTAGCTTGGGGTCCGAATCCAAAAGGGAAGTTCATTGTTGCTTCAGGGTATCATGTTTTGGATAGACGGGTCTGGGGCAGTGCTGAGGTTCCTTGGTGGAAAAATATTTAGAATAAATTCTCTTTGCCAAAATGCAATTTCTTTTCTTGGCTAGTGGTGTATGACAGGTGCTTGAATTGGGATAACCTCTGTAAGCAGGGCTTCCAAGGTCCTTATTTATGTTTCTTATGTCTAAAAGATGTTGAGATTGTTTCTCATCCTTTATTTTAGTTCCCCTTTTCTAGGACTATTTGGAATTTTTGGTGGGGGGCCTGAAATTTGTAGTGCAAACATCTTTCTTCTCTTGATGAGTTTTGGCAGAACATTGGGCCCATTCCGATGAAGACTTTGTTTCTACACATAGCATGGCCTATTGGACCTAGTTTGATTATTTTGCACATTTGGTTGGAGTGCAACCACATGATATTTCTAGATAAGAAGTTGTTGGTGGGTCAAGTTTGGTCTCACATTCTTAGGGCTTTGCAAGAGACTTTGTATGCTAAATGTGATATGTCAGTCTCGGTGGATCTTGGTGATACCAAAGTGATCTATAATCTGGGGATTTATGTTGGTGGTACTGGAAGGCCCAAGATTGGGCGAAGCAGGTGTTCTAGAGGGAAGGTCTTTAGGGGAGGGCATTGGATCCCCCCTCCCACTGAAGTCTTGAAAATCAACACTGATGGGTTGGCAAGGGGTAATCCTGGGCACACTGGCATTGGTGGGGTGGACAAAGATAGTTCTAGGGTCGTTGTGTTCTTTTTTTCAAAATATAGGGGGAAACAAGGTGCTCTAATAATCTTATGGAGGCTTGGGCTATCCTTTTGACTTTGAAGAGGGCATATGTCCTTGGCTGGAAAAGGATTATATGTGAGTCAGATTCTCAGGTGGTGATATACTTGATAAATAGATGGTAGTTTGATGATGTTAGTTTTTAGCTAGTGGTGGTGGCTAAGCAAATCACTAGTCTTGGAGAATTACTTGATTCTATCACCTTCTCTCATATCCCTCGAGAATGGAATAAGGTGGTTGATGGGTTGGCCAAATGGGCTTATAAGAAGAATGAGACTTGGTTGGTGGATGATTGGGATAGTTCACCTGGGGATCTTGCTCAAAATTTGGAGGATTTGGTTATGAAGGATATGAGATGTTGCATTAACACTTCTTTATTTCTTGGCCCTTTTGGGTTTCTTGTTTCTTTTATGCTTTGTATTGCTCTCTTTGATTAATAAAGTTTTTACCCTCCTTTTTAAAAATAAACATAAAATTAATTATTGTAGAATATTTACATTCTGAATTTTTATTTTTCTTTATATATAAAATAAATTTAAAACTTAAAATCTAAATTATAAGTTAGGGAGAGAGATAAACTAGCTTTTTGTTAATCATTTTGTGCCTACAATCATTAAAGATAGCATGGGTCCCTAAGGAGTTATGCTTAGAGTAGCATGCCATTTGATTGAGGATATGATAATTCACCTTTAAGACCTTTTTAGTGTACTCATTGCATACTTAAAGATGGAAATAGATAAAGATAAAAGAGAGTGGAAGAGAGAAAGGGGAGGGAGATAAAGATAAGAGAGGAAAAGAGAGAAAAAACAAAAGAAAGGAAGATAAAATCCACCTATATTAATTTCAAAACATAGTTACAATATATTGTGATACAAATGACCAACACCTTTTGCTATTTATAGCAGCCTAAGTAAATCCTCTTCAAAATCATCCCTAGATTTACCTCCAAGAAGGCAAGAAAATCCAAAAAATCATTCTTCCTCTCCACACCCGTTTTGAATAGGTTATAGGCTTTCCTCAACTTAATCTTCTTCTCAGTTTTCAAATTTAGAACTCCTAAAACCAACCCCAACTCTGGTTCATCCATGATATTCTCCATAGCTCCCATTATTTGATCAATCAAAGCATCATCCATGATACATTGGGCCAACCTGGTCCCCCACTTGAAGTACCCCATCACCTGAATGTAGACCTCTATCCTAGAAGTCTGACCCAACCACCTTCAGAACCACCTTACACTCACCGATGTCAACCCTTTTGAATAGATAGGCTATCTATGCTTCCTAAGATTCATTCCTTGGAATCCCACCTTCCTCCAAATTACAACGGTATTCTACCCCAAACACATTCGCCATTATGTCTGACCAAAGAATTTACTAATCGAAATATGTGGCTCTCACTATTTTATAAAATTTCTCTGCTCCAAAGCGAAGCCCCACAACTGGAGACTTAATTGACAACATCCATTTTTTGTTGATCGACCATTCATCAAGCTAGCTTTCTCAAAAGCACAAACTTGCATACAACCCCATTATTGTTGAAAAAAATAAACACAACTACAGTGGGCAAAGAAGAAAACACAGACCAAATAAAATAGACAGCAAGAAGAGGAGACAAAATATTTTCTATTTCATTAAATTAACCAAAAATATTACAATCCAAAATGTTTACATACAAAAACTCAGAGAAAAACTCTGTACATTCTTTCATACAAAAATTGTGCACGTTCTGGCGCACTAGAGCCAACTGTGTGTTGCTACGAACATTTCAGAGCACTGGGCCTTTGTAAATATTCTGGAGCACTTTCCTCTGCTACTGCAGGTTCACCTAAATATTCTTCCTTCTATTCTTCTACTGCTCTCTATCTTTTGTCTCTTTGTCTTCTTTTTCTCTAACTGAAAAAACATTCTATTCTATTCTTTTATCTTTTCCAACCCTTTCCAAAATTGGTGCTCAATTCAAATTCACCCACTAGAAGTTAATTCTCTTCCAAAATTAATTGGCCAGCATTGGAAGTCAGACACGACAAGTGGAGGATCCCAATAGATCATTTCTAGTTGTGCATTAAATGCAGTTGGTTGGTGGCTGCTCAAGATTAGCTTTTCCAACACTCCCCCTTAATCTTGAGTCTTTCTGATTGACATCACCATTCAAAAGTTCTAGAGCATATGCGCTTCTCCAAAGTTTTGGAGCATCTGCGCTCTTCTGTGTTTCCCTAAACTAAAGTTCTAGAGCATCTGCACCTTTTTGTGTTTTCCAGAACAAAAGTTCTAGAGCATCTATGCCAAGTTCCGAAGCATCTGTGCTCCTTTGTGCTTTTTTGAATGAAGGTTCCAAAGCATCTCTGTTTTTTTGTGTTTACTAGAACCAAAGTTCTAGCGCGTTCCTGCATACCCAACCTATCTCTTAGGAATTCAAAGGAGTCTTTTGACAATGCCTTTGTGAAAATATTAGCGAGCTGCTGCTCAGATCTGTAATACTGAAGCTCGATCTCTCCATGCTCCACCAACTCCCTTATGAAATGGTAACAAATTTCTATGTGCTTGCTTCGTCCATCAAAAATGGGATTCTTGGTCAAGGCAATAGAAGATACGTTGTCAAAAAATATGGTTATACCATCTTCTTGCTGCTCATTCAAATCTGCAAGGATTCTTCTAAGCCAAATAGCTTGGCATGTTGCTGCATTTGCTACAATGTATTCCACTTCAGCCGTGGAGAGAGAAACTATGGGCTGCTTCTTTGATGCCCATGATATTGCTCTTGACCCCATGTGGAATGCATATCCCGAAGTGCTTTTCCTGTCATCTACATTTCCTGCCCAATCACTATCTGTGTACCCAACAAGTTGAAAATTATTGGAGGCGGTATACATAATGCCATAGCCTTTTGTGCCATTGACATACCTTAAAATTATTTTTCCTGCTTGCCAGTGTGCGTCCTTAGGCTACTCCATGAACCTAGAAATCAAGCTTACCATGTACATCAGATCGGGTCTTGTTGCTGTCAAATACGTGAGGCTTCCAACCATGCTCTTATAGAGGGTTGGGTTAACATCTTTGTTGATGTCCTCTTTGCTTAATTTTAGACCTGCAGCTATTGGATTTGGGGTTGGTTTGCTGTCCAACATTCTAAATCTTTTCAAGATTTGATTAGCATAAATTGTTTGCAAAATAAAGATGCCATCATCTGTTTGTTGGACCTCTATGCCTAAGAAATATTTTAGCAAACCTAGGTCTGTCATTTCAAACTCATTTTTCATTGCCTCTTTGAAATCAACAATGAAAAGAATACTATTACCTGTGAAAATTAAATCATCTACATACTTAACAACAATAAGTATCTCACCATTGGCTTCCTTGATGTACAGTGTGGGCTCACTGCCACTTTTGTTGAAGCCATTGCTCAAAAGGTACATATCAATTCTATTGTACCATGCTTGTGGTGCTTGTTTTAGCCCATAGAGAGCTTTTCAGAGCATGTAGACTTTGTCTTCTTTCCCTGGAACTTCGTAGCCAGGTGGTTGCTCCACATACACCTCTTCTTTAAGTACTCCATTCAAGAATGATGAATTTAAATCCATTTGTAGTACTTTCCATTTGTGTTGGGCTGCAATCACTAGGATTGCCCGCACTGTTTCCAGCCTTGCAACTGGTGCAAAAGTCTCATCATAGTCTCTTCCAGGCTGCTATTTATATCCCTTAACAACCAACCTTGCTTTATGCCTTTCAACCTTACCATCAGCAGTGCATTTGGTCTTATAGACCCACTTAACTCCAATGGTTGATTTCCCTTTGGGTAAATCAGTGAGCTCCCATATTTTGTTTCTCACTATAGCGTCTAGTTCTTCATCCATGGCGTTACACCATTTTTCTTCTTTCATAGCTTCTTCAAAATACATTGGATCAATGTGAGTAAACAAAGAAAAATCCAAATTCTCATCAAAATCTTCATACCTTGTGTTGTCATAAATTTTCCTCACGCTTCTAGTCTTCCATGGCATCAATGATGCAAGCGTTGGGTCTAAATTTCTGGAGCTGCTTGACTGCTGGTCTGATGAAGAAGACTGGTATTGTATAGTTTCAGAGCATTCGCCCTATTGAAAGGTTCCAGAGCAGCTACTGTTGTTTTCTGAACTGTCACCTTGCTGTAAGGTTTCGAAGCATCTTCCTTCTACAGCTTCTTCATCCTCAAAAGGTATTGAAACAAAAATACCTGTGTTGCTATCAACTGTTCCATCCCATGATTCATTTTCAATGAACTCAACATCCCTACTGATCACCACTTTCTTGGTGATGGGATTGTACAATCTATAGGCTTTGGATTCTTCATTATAGCCTATGAAAATGTATTTTTCACCTTTGTCATCAAATTTTTGCCTTTTTTCCTTTGGCACGAGAGCATATGCCACACATCCAAATATCCTCAAATGCTCAACACTCCATTTGCATTTTGTCCATGCTTCTTGTGGAATCCTATCATGAACAACCTTTGTGGGCCACCTATTCAAGATGTAAATTGTTGTTGCTACAACATCACCCCAATATTCATTTGACAAACCTTTTGCTACAACATGCTTGCTGCCATCTCTATGATTGTTCTATTTTTTCTTTCAGCCACTCCATTTTGTTGTGGAGTACACCTGGGTGTGAGTTGTCTCTGAATAACTTGAGACTTGCAAAAATTCATAAACTCTTGAGAGATGTACTCTCCCCCTCTGTCTGTTCTAAGGACTTTGATATAATGGCCACTTTTCTTTTCAGCCAAGGCCTTAAACTCCTTAAACTTATCAAATGCCTCTAATTTGTTCTTCAAAAGATACACCCAAATTTTTCTACTATAGTCATCTATGAGTGTTATGAAAGAAAAATTTCCTCCTAGTGTTGAGGTCTTCATGGGACCACATAAATCTGAATGCACTAGCTCTAATGGTGCTCTTGCTCTCCTAGAATGCCATGATTGAAAGGGTTGCCTATGCTGTTTACCTAGGATGCATTCTTCACACTTTCTATCGGGCTCTACAATTGCTGGTAGGCCCCTAACCATGCCTTTTTTAGCTAAAATACTTAAACTAGAATAACTTAAATGCCCATACCTCAAATGCCAAAGCTTGGATGGGTCTTGGATGACCAATTTGAAGGTTGAATGTTATGAGCCTTTTGACTATGCCGAGATTTGCATTTTGAGGGGAAACATTCTATTCTTTGTCATTTGAACTGCTGCCATAACTCTCTTGCTTCCATCCTTGTCGTAGATGATGCATTCTCCTTTCTCCATCAACACTCTATAGCCATTTTGGACCATCTGTCCAATGCTCAAAAGATTATGTTTCATTCTTGGGGCATAAAAGACATCATGAATTTGTCTTTCTTCACCATGCTTGGTTTGTAGGTGCACTATGCCTTTTACCTTGACTGGAACTTTCTCATTGTTGCCCATTTTGATTTCAGACTTGATGTTGCTATCAATGGAGACAAATAATTTTTTTTACCACTCATGTGGTTGCTACAACCACTTTCCAAGTACCAAACTTCAGCGCTACCTTGTTTTGCTAGATTGCATGCAATGAAAACTTGTGACTATTTTTCATTTTCAGGCTTGTTCTCATTCGCCATATTTGAATTTTAACTCCCTTGGTCACGTTGTTTCTTCTTGCATTCACTTGCATAGTGACCATACTTGTGACAGTAGTAACACTGCATATTGCTCTTATCTTTCCTGTGATTTGAGCTTCTATTCCTTGTGTTTTGGAATTCTGATTGGGAAGTGTTGGATTCCTCTTGGATGTTTGAGCCTCCTCTTCCAGAGTTGCTTCTACCTCTGCCTCTTTGACCTCTTCCTCTTCCATTTCTTCCTCTTTCTCTGCCTCTTACATTTGTTTGTGCTTTGAAGGATTGTTCTTGGGAAGAATTTGCAAACCTATTTAGGCATTGCTCATAGGTTTGAAGTGAACCCATTAACTCATCAATTGACAATGTTGAGAGGTCCTTTGCCTCTTCTATGGCAATAACCACCGGGTCAAATTTTGTAGGTAGGATTCTGATAATCTTCTCCATAATCTTTTGTTCTTCCATGGTTTCTCCATTTATCCTCAACTGATTAATCAAGGTGGAGGCCCTTTTATGAAAATATAAAATGGAATCGTTGTCCTTCATCTGCATGGTCTCAAATTCTCTACTTTGCAGCTGGATTTTTACAGACTCGACTTTCTTAGTCCCTTTGCAAGTGGTTTGAAGTATTTCCCATGCCTCTTTTGCATAACTAGCTGCTGCTATTCAAGGGAAAATAGCCTATGTTAAGGCTGCCTCAATCAAACTGAGGGATTTTGCATCATTCTTTCTTGTCTCCTTCAACTGGTTCTTTTGGGGATTGGTCAATGTTGCATATACATTTGGGTCAGTCACATCTGTGAACCCATTTGCAACTAACTCCCACAAATCATTTGCTACAAGAATAGTTTTCATTTTCTTTTCCTAGACGTCATAAATTTTTCCATCAAAAATAGGTGGCTACTGCCAACTCCTACTGTCTCCTCTAGCCATTTTGCTAAATGGGGGAAACTACAAATACCCAGAAAAAACTAAAGGGTATTTCTTCACTTCCTAGAAAACTAGGGCTTTCCCAAATACTCAGAAGAAAAGCTTCTGTCACAACACGCCTAGGACTAGAGATAGGGCTTTAAAAAATAAATGCCCAGAAAGCTTAGGGCTCTGATACCAATCTGTTGGAAAAAATAAACCCAACTACAGTGGGCAAAGAAGAAAACACATACCAAATAAAATAGACAGCAAGAAGAGAAGGCAAAAATATTTTCCATTTCATTAAATTAACCAAAATGATTAAAATCCAAAATGTTTACATACAAAAACTTAGAGAAAAGATTTGTACATTCTTTCATACAAAAACAGTGCATGTTCTGGCGCACTAGAGCCAACTGTGTGTTGCTGCGAACATTCCAGAGCACTAGGCCTCTGTAAATATTCTGGAGCACTTTCCTCTGCTGTTGCAGGTTCACCTAAACATTCTTCCTTCTATTATTCTACTGATCTTTGTCTTCTATCTCTTTGTCTTGTTTTTCTCTAACTGAAAAAACATTATATTCTATTCTTTTGTCTTTTCCAGCCCTTTCCGAAATTGGCTCTCTATTCAAATTCACCCACCAAAAGTCAATTCTCTGTCAAAATTAATTGGCCAGCATTGGAAGTTAGACACGATAGGTGGAGGATCCCAACGGATCATTTCTAGTTGTGTATTAAATGCACTCAGTTGGTGGCTGCTCAAGATTAGCTTTTCCAACAATTATCACTATCTGTAAACATTCAAAGCTCTTTCCCTAGAAAAATTCCCTTCATAATCCTTTTTAGGATCTGTTGTACTTATGGCTTGTTATTCCAATTTAACTCAAGTCATAGGGGTTGGCATTCTTTTTTTACAATTTCATTTAGTTTTTCAGAAAGATTATATGGTTCAAACAACACTTCCGAACAATCCAATGATGCCCCCATATTTTCCAACTTATTCACCACCGTATTGGCTTCTCAAAAAATATGAATAATCGAGAACTCGATGAAACCGAATAGCCACTTCAGGTTTCTTTTACCCAAAAATTTAGTTTCCAATTTTGCACAACATTTTTTCTTATTGCATTTATGCATAACCATGAATCCCCCTCAATTTCCACCCTTCTATAACCTTTTTGTTGACACAGCCACATGCCCCTTGCCAGAGCTTCCATTTCAACCTATTTTTTGTGGCTATCCCAATATTTTTCAACAATGCCCATAAACAAACCCCATTACTATCTCTGATTATGCAACCATCCCTAGCCATCCCCAACCATCCTGGGGTTGCCTTTAGATGCCCCATTGAAATTTAGCTTAACTTTCCCTTCCAAGGGGGGACACCATTTCACCTTTTTCTTGTCCTTTTTTATTGCTCGTGAAATCCTTCAAATCCTTTTTTTTGCTCGTGAAATCCTTCAAATCCTTCTTTATGCTCGTGAAATCCTTCAAAGAGGGACTAAGAAGCTCCCATTTTTTTAGTATTTCATTATATCCCAATTTATAAATTTGATTTCTTTTTATTGCCACACTTAGAATTTACCACCTCGCATATCCCAACCTTGATATTTTTGATTACTTCCTTAGGTGAAAGACTCCGACCGTTAAAAATCCATATGTTCCTTTCTTTCTAGATATGCTAGACCACCATTGATGAAGCTACCACCCAGATATCGCCCCACAAGTTGTCCTTTTTCCAAGTCGGCTAGCTATATAAGAAGGCACTGTCAGGGGGATATCCAATCCATCAAATGCATCAGCTAGTCCCAACATTCAGTTGTAAATTTACAATTAAGTAATAGATGATCTGTGGACTCACCATTATAGGAACACATGACACAAACACTCGACCTTTCTATCTTATATTTGCATAGTCTATCCCCCATTAAGATATGCTTGTGCAAAGTCATCCAAAAAAATGCACCAGATTTCGGTAAGATGCTTGGTTTCCAACATAGCACCAAGGACCAATCACCTATGCCAGTCTGCACCCTCTAGATCTCATATCCAATCTTTACTGAATACACACCTGAATTTTCCCCACACCAAATCACCTCATCTTCCTCTTCCGATTACAGTTTTCGTCGGCTTCCCAAAGGTTCCATTAGTTTGATTCTTTCACATCCTGGAATCTCTATTGAATTGAAGCTAATCCATTCATAGCACACCAACAATTCCCCTGAGCATACCTTAACATAATCTACTATATCACTTTCATAATAGCATTTCACATTCTCAATCCAACCCATTTCAGAAAAAGAATCCACTAGAGGGGCATACCCATTCCATGAGTCACTCCAATAGTTTTCACTTATGTTGTTACCAAATTTCCAAGATAAATGATTTGTTATCACATTCTGACTTTCCCAAATGAATTTACAGATAGCCAAGCCACCCCTTGAATTTTTCATTGTTAATATCGTTTTGGGGTCATTTTCATCCAAATATTTTTTCCTTATTATCTTACACCACAACCTCTCGGGTTTTTTGTATAGTTTCCAACTGAGCTTACCTCCCAGTGCCACATTTTGAGCATCCAATCTCCTCAGACTGGCTCCTCCATTTTTTTTTGGTTGATAGGTCATCTCCCACTTTATTAGAGGGATCCTCCTTACATCCTTAGCCCCCTCCCAAATGAATTTTTTCATATAAATTTTTAATTTTGATATTGCTTTATTAGTGATTCTAAAACATGACATGATGTAGATTTGCACCGCTGCTAAAACTAACTTCACCATTAGTAATCTACTCGCTAGAGACTACCACTTGCTCAGCCAGGCAATTGACTTTTTCTTCTAGTTACTTATTACCTCTTCCCAATGTTCTGTTTTGCAAATCCATTGGAACAAGGGAACCCCTAGATGTTTCACAGGGTTTGCCCAATTGAAAAATCTAGTATTTTGGAAATCTTTTTATGAGTAGATTTCTTCATATTGAAGAAAAAAAATGACTTTTCTTTATTTAAAATCTGGCCAGATGCTGATGAGTAACTTTTCAAAGTTTTTTTATTACTTCTGCTTCTTTCAAGTTTTCCTCTCCATACAAAACCGTATCATTGGAAAATTGAGAGCGATTCATTGATTCCAAACATTCTGCCACCTTTATCCCCTTCCAAAGAACATATTCCCTCAATTGTCTGAAATTCCTACCCATTTCCTCTACCATTGTTACAAAAAGGAAGGGGAGATTGGATCTCCCTGCCTTAACCCATTCATTGCTCTAAAAAAGCTACAAAGAGAACCATTCACCAAAACTGAATAACAAGGAGAAAGAGATAGTTGCTATGGATCATTTCTAACCAATTCTTTGAAAAACCAAACCTTTCCATTACAGCTAAAAAAAACTCCTAATGCACCCTATCATATGCTTTACTCACATCAAGTTTAATTAACATACCTTTCTTTTTCTCCACCAATATTGTGTGGACAGTCTCAGATGTATAAATAATACTATCTATTATTTTATCTCCCCAATGTTAAGCCATTCAGTTCTACTGAAATG
The DNA here is from genome assembly GCA_007115665.2 of Sequoiadendron giganteum. Taxonomy (NCBI): domain Eukaryota; kingdom Viridiplantae; phylum Streptophyta; class Pinopsida; order Cupressales; family Cupressaceae; genus Sequoiadendron; species Sequoiadendron giganteum. The sequence goes on along the minus strand of CM021109.1, from coordinate 237,372,826 downwards.
ATTTTTGCAATCATCTTCTTCAAATGATTTGCCATGGCTTTTACTAGAATCTTATATATGGTATTACAAAGCGAGATCGTCGTATAGTCTACAAAAGTGTTGCACACACTTCTATTTAGTATTATTGCAATTAATGTATTATTGAGGCCCCTTACAAACTTCCTCCGCTTTCTAAAGTTTTCCACCAGTTGCTAGACATCCATTCCCAAAAAGTGCCAACACTTTTGATAAAAATTTGCTAGGAAGCCATCGAGACCAGGTGATTTTTTGTGGATTTAAATCAAAGGTTTCCACATGAATCTCTTCAATCTATAATGACAAAGCATTCTATTATCCACTTCTTCTATACATTTTGGAAGGTGTGAAAGAATAGACTTATCCAATGCAATATTACCAATCGTTTTTGCTCCTAGAAGAGTTTTGTAATACTTTACTTCCTTTGATTCTACCTTATCCCTGTTGTTGGAAATTGATCTACCTTTACATATTATATTCTCCACCTGATTAACCGCTTTCTGACCTCGAGCAGTAGCATGATTTTTTTTTGTATTTCAGTCCCCTTCTTTTAGCCAGGTAGTCCTAGCTTTGTCTTGCCAAAATAGCTCCTCCCTGGCCAACAAATCTGTATGACTTTCTTTCAATTCTCTTTATTTATATACTTGGATTATGTCATTCCATATTCCAATACCGTTTCATTTAGAGCCTCCAAATCTCTTTCCACAACCTTCTTTTTTGTAACTATATTTAGAAAACATTCCTTATTCCATACTTTAATTTTGCTTTTGATGTATTGCAATCTTTTGGAAAATTTAAAACTAACTATTCCTTCATTTTTCTCTCCTTCCTTCCACCATTCTCCCAACTTTCCTAGCAACCCTTGCTCTCACCACCACATAGTTTAAAACTATTGGCAGTTTTTTCGCTAACCATAGAATGTCCAAATCTATGGAAGTTTCGATGGCACTATGGAAAAATCCCAACCACTTCCTATAGTATTTTAGAAACTTTTCACATTCCTTAGTGTTTATAATCTTCGTTTCCCGAAAGAAAATAATATCTTATTGCATCTGTTCCAAGTGGCGCTTAATTAGGCACCTTTTGTCAAGGATTGATAAGCCCCTAACATTCCATGTTATGAATTTCATTATCCTCCAAGGGAGACTCTGGCTCCATTGGATTTCAAGAAATCTTTTATGCTTAAAAATCCCTTTTCACATGCTTCTTCCTCTCGCTTCTACCTATTTGATTTTATACCCTTCCCTTTCTTGGACTTTCCCAAGAGCTTCACTAGTGATTAACTAATACACCTAAGGTTAATTTCTACCAATTCATCCCCTTCAGAGAAATCTTCTTCTGATCTGAACATTTCTTGATCATTAGTTTCACCTTCCTCGATGAACAAATTATTTTGGCCTTCCACTTCTGTGAGAGCAATCTTAGACCCTACTTTAGCTTTATCTAGGGATTTTTTCACCACCTTTTCTTCTTCTGATTTTGTTGTGCCTGAATTTTTTCTAGTTTTCTAATATGATTTTCCTTCCTTCCATACATTAGTAGGGGACAATTCTTGTTTTTCGACTTCTCCTCCTTCTCCTTTGCTTTCTCTTATGAATTTTGTGCCTTGGGAATCAAAGCTTTCTATTATTGCGCCTTGGGCCTCCAAGCTGCATTCTTCCTTGATGTCCTATTACATTTTTCAGCCTTATGGTTTCTCCTGCGACAGATCCAACAATACATATTTTCTTCCTCAACCTCTAGTGATTGTACCCAATGATCTCCATCCACACACAACATAATTATGTTTGGTACTATCATAACCACCATGACCTAAATCCTCACATAGATGTAGGAATTTCCCTCCACTATTTCTTTGTCCACTTCTATGAGCGTACCTAATAATTGACCTATTTTATCAATGCTTCCTTTGGAATACTCCAATGGAAGATTATACAAGCAAATCCAAATTGGTTTGTCATAGGGTTCTGATTTCACCAGATTGAAATTTGGACACCACTTTTGCATATAGATTGGATTCCCTCTTGTTTTTCATAAAACCCCTTGAAGCACCTCCTCCCTTTCTTTCACTGAAAGAAAGATGGCCACAAAGAATCCATTTGACATGACCTTCACTATCTCAACCGATTTCTAGTTTCCATCCATCCAGGCCCTTATTTTTCCTTCTTTCAAATCTCAGACCAATAACTTTGCAAATTATTATCAATTCTCCCAACATTTCTACATCTTCTGATGACTCCTTTGATAGATCTATCATTTGGTAATCCTTATGCATTTCATTTCCACATCTCTTTTCCTCTTCCTTGTCATGTTTTTCATCACCCTCCTCTCTTTCCTCTGCAACTTCTCATCCCGCTATGGAAGACTATATATATATATATATATATGGAGAGAGAGAGAGAGGAACAAAAAGAGAGAGCTCTTTATATATTTTTCTTCCCCTATATCTCTATGTTTCTCATTATCACTCAATCTCTCTTCCTGTCTCCCCTATTTCTTTGTATATTTATCTTCCCTTCTTTCTTTCTTTTACCCTCTCTCTCTCCCTCTCCCTATTTCTCTCCCTTACTCTCTTTTTCTACCCCTCTATCCACCTCTATGTCCCTCTCTCCCTCTACCTCTCTCTATATATAAGTTCATATCTCTAATTTTCTACCCCTCCATCTCCCCCCTCTCTCTATTTCTTCCTCTCCCTCGTCTTCTCTCTTTCCATCTCTCCCTGTCTCTAGGCCTATCTATTTATTAATCCTTATCTCCATACCCATCTCCAAATCCATGTCCATGTCCATGTCCATCAATATCAATATCTTCTTCTCTATCTCTCTCCCCTATATCTATCTAGATATATATTAATCCTTATCTCCATCTGCATCTCCATCAATATCTATATCTTCCTCTCTCTCTTCCTCTCTCTAGGCCTATCTATATATTAATCCTTATCTTCATCTCCATCTCCAAATCCATCTCCATCAATATCTATATCTTACTCTCTATCTCTCTTCCCCTATCTTTCTCAATATATGTATCTCTCTAACTCTCCCTCTTTCTATCTCAATGTATCCCTCTCTTTTCATCTCACCCTATCACTCCCTCTTTTTATATCTTTTACTTCTCATCATTACTCTATTTCTCTCCCTCTCTCCCTTTCTCTTTATCTATTTATATATCTCTTTCCCTCTCTATCATTATCTTTGTATCTCGCTCACTCACACACACACACTCCTTATTTCCCCCTTCCTATATTTATCTCTATATATATCTCATTCACACACACTACTTATTTCACCCTCCCTATCTCTATCTTTATCTCCCCCCTCTCTATACCTCTCTCCCACTATCTATCAATTGTCCCTATCATCTCCTTTATCTCTTACTCTTACCCCCTCTGTCTATATCTTCCCATCTCCCTCTTTCTATCCATGTCTCTTCCACTCTCTTCCTCTCCCTATTACCCCTTCTTTCTATATCTCTCTAATTTTCTCTTCTCTATTATCTCCCTCACTCCATCCCTATCCCCCCATAAATCTCTTTATCTCTACCTCTCTCCCCTTTCTTTTCTTGTATATCTCTATCTCTCTTTCTCTTCCCATATATATTTCTCTCCCTCCCTCTATCTCCCCCTATTTCTCCCTCCCTCTCTATCACTATTTGTCTACCTCTTCTCTCTACTTTTCTCTCTTTATCTATCCATCTCCCTCTCCCCCTCTCTATATCTCCTTATATCTCTTTAGATATCACTCTAGATCTCACCATCTATACGTATCTATCTCTCTCACTCCCCCTTTATATCTCTCTATCTCTTCCTCTCTATCTCTCACTATCTCTCTCTACCTCCATATCTCTCTCTTTAAATCTCTCTATCTCTCTCTATCTTTCTATTTATTTATCTCCTTCCTCTCTCTCCCTCTCCATCCATTAATCCCTCCCTCTCTCTCCCCCTTTCCCTCTTACTAGACATCTATATCTATCTATTTGCCTCTCTATCTCTATATTTCCATATTTCTTCTTTTATCTCTCCCTCTATACATATCCCATTATCTCTCCATCTTTCTCTACCCCTATACCTCTCTCTCTACTTCTTTCTATATATCACTTCCTATTTCTATATTTATTGTTCCATCTCTCTCTATATATACATCTCTCCCACCTATATCTATCCCTCTCTCCTTTCTCTCTTTGTCTCTCCCTCTCCTTCTCTCCATACCCCTCTCCATATCCATCTCCATCTCCATCTCTACCTCTATATTCCTCCCTATCTCTCTCTTGTGCACTCTTCCCCTCTCTATCTCTCTGTCTTTTTATCCCTAATTCTCCTTCTCTCTCCCTATTGCATGTTAGAGTACCGAGAAGATTGTTTAGATTACATCATTGTTGAACAACAACAAAACAATAATAAAAAAATATTATATTTCTTCGAGATGATTTTACATTGAATTCATTTGTTTATGAAGCCACAAGTTTCCCATACAAATTACCATACAGGAATAACTTCCCACCCAACTAGCTAACCTAATAACTAATTATTAAATGTAAACCTTAATTTCCTAACATTGCAAACATAACATGATTCTCTTTGTAATGAAGCTTGATTATTTTCTTGATTTAGAGGTTTTGTTTTAATCATGTCTAGATCCCTTAAGTGGATGAATACTTGATTTGAAGTTATCACTTCTCAATTGAGACCTTTGTTGCACAAACAAAATCATTTGCTAGATAGACCTATCAATTGAACTCACATTCTCTACCAATGTACGCAAAAAAATAGACCATTTTTTCCCTAATCGACCTTCCACTTTCGACGTACCCATTGCACACCAAGGTGCACCAATACGAAGGGCCGCCCTTATCCCGCACACTGTAAGCTTTTCAGAGTTTGATGAGGCAATATGGACCCCTCTAACTTGTAACCAGATTATTGTTTATGGGAGGTTATATCGGGCAGAGTCATGAACCATAAACAGAAATAAGAGCACAACAAGCAGTGTTCTCATTTTCATACGCATCAAATTAGAAAATACTTAGTTTTCAGTGAATAATCAGTTAGCAAGACTGAGATGGTATCCAATGCAATTCTATGACGAAATTCTCACAACTAAGACGTGACTTATAACATGGTATTTGAAGATTCAGACAACAGACAATGCTTTTGAGTGATCGTAAATATAGATATTTCAATAAATCTGAATAAGACATGTAGTTTTGAATATGAATAATAATGTACTTTTGGATTAAAGATTATCTAAGAAAATAAATTTTGAACAATCGAATCCACAGACTAGACTAGAATTATGAAAATATGACAATTTCAAATATTTATGGTATCGCCAGAACTTACTGAGCAACAAATGGTTTCATTGAAAGAAAATAATTCAATAATACCTTACCAAAAACAAGAGGTCAAAATACTACCTGCTATGACAAAGATCTTTCAGTATAGTGTGTTGATAAAGTTTTGCAACAAAAATGGAAGATCCATGCCATCGAAATCCCAGTGAGGAACCATGTATGAGCTATTGGGGTAGAAAGAATTCCTAGTGCGCCTGTTATTTATCTCTCATTTTTTAAAAGAGTAAAGTTGTTGGGATTTTTTAGGAGATTTTATAAATAGTCTTATCATGGATTTTGTGAGAATGGGTTAGTTCTAAAATTTTATCAAATTGATGATTTCATAATTATTTTTCAGCAATAAGGAATGGTGAATCTATAGTTGAATCTACAATTATATGATCAAATATTTAAAACTAGCAATCACATCTTGGTGTGCAATGGATAGGTCGAAGATGTTTGGAAGGTCAATTAGGAAAAAAATTGGTATATTTTTTGCATACATTTGTGCAGCATACATGAGGTCAATTGTTAGGTCATTTAGAAAATGATTTTGTTTGTGCAACAAATGTTTGAATAGAGAAGTGAGCTTCAAATCAACTATACATCCACTTAGAAGGATCTGAACACATTAAAATAAAACCTCTAAATCAAAAAGATAAGTAGACTCCATTACTAATAGGCTCATGTTATTTTAGAGAGAGAGAGAGAGAGAGGGGGGAGGGGGGGGACGGAAGAGATAAATACATATATAGAGAGGGGGGGATATAGAAAGCTAAATATGGAGACATGAAGTATTATATAAAGAGAGGTAGAGAGAGGGAAAATATAAAGGTAGAGAAAGATGGAGAGATAATGAGATAGAGATAGAGAGGCAAAGAGATATATATAGAGTTATAGCTAGAGATGGGGATGGAGAAACAAGGAGTGTGTGTGTGTGTGTATGAGTAAGAGAGATATATGGAGAGAGATAAATATGTATAAATAGATAAAGGGAGATAAATATAGAGAGGAGAAAGGAGAATTATAGAGAGATATAGAGAGAGAGGGAGTGATAGGGAGATATGGAAAGATAGGTATAGAAAGAGGGAGAGATAGGAATATAAAGGAGAGATATATAGATATAATTTGGGAAAGATAGAGTGGGTAAGAGAGAGACAAAAATAGATAAATATATAGATGGATAGATGGAAGGAGAGAAGAAGAAGGAGAGGGAGAAATAGATATAGAAAGAGGGAGACAATGAAAGAGGGGGAGATGCAAAGAGAAAGATAAAGATTAAGAAGTGATATTTAGAGATAGGTAGAGAGCAGGAGAGAGAGAGATTAAGAGGGATGGAGGAAGAGATAGAGTTAATATGAGAGAGGTAATCGTTGGATGTTGTGTTTGTGTTGCTGATATGAGGTTGTCATTGATATCAACACTATTAGCATTGAATTTACTTAAGGTTGTGTATGTCGAGAATATTAAGAAAATTTGTAAAAAATATAGTATAGGAAGCCAGTGGAGCTAAGAAGGTCATAATGTTGTAAATCTCTATGTGTTGAAGATCTAAAGGTGCACTTCAAAGGGTTTGTTGCTGAATCTTTCTAGTATGTTGTCTAAAAGTTTCATAGGTTCGCATAAAGATTTGTGGAAGTTATGAAGATCTGTGTGCCTACAATTACTCAGTTTCTGTAGATGGTGTTCTTGATTGAAGCGGATAAAATTTTGGTAATTTCATGTGTTGCGCATGTACCTATGACGTTCATGGATGAGTCTAGATTGTGCTATATCCTTGTTGTACGTCTGCATTGATTAAAGTGTTCGTAATCAAAGATTCTTTCGATGTGTGCCCGAGTTTTCATGTTTTTGGCCGACATGATGATGTTAGCGTGTTGCGGATCCATGATGATCAATATTTTATTGTTTGGAATGTTTAGAGGTGTTTGTTTGGGTCCTCACTATGTTGTGACCAACTTCTATTGGTGTGCATTTTAATTTATTCATGTATCAAGGCCGACACTTGTAATTCATTCTTTATTTGTGGCCGACTGAATAGTGATTGTAAATCCGCATAGAAGATATATATAGATTGTTTTCTTCATTTAGGGAGAAGTGCTCAAGTGTACAAGTGATACATACAAGTGCAAATAAAGGTCAAATCATTCATAGCAGATTGTGGTAGATTTTGAAGAAGTTTTTGTGCACCTAACTAGAACTGTAATCAGGCTTTTGTAGAAGCTAATTTCTCAATTCAAATTCATCAGATGGATTTAATCTGATTACTGTATGTAAGGTAGGGAACCTTCTCTTTGAGTAGTGTGCTCTAGGTAGTGCGCTTGAATGCAAGCACATTCCCTTTTTATTCTTCATTATACTTCTAATAGGGTATAATCTTGTGGACTAACATCCACCATGGTTTTTCCCCTAACAGGGTTTCCATGTATAAAATTTTGGTGTTCATGTGTCTCTGATGTGTTGTTGATTTAATTATTGCACTATTAATTGTCAGATCTATGATATAAGGTTGATTAATGTTGTATAATTTTGATTTTGGTAACAACTGATTCACCCCCCCTCTTAGTTGTCTATCCTTGTTTTGCCAAACATTGGTATCAGAGCTAGTTCCTTCGAAAGAAGCTTAACATCTTGAGGTGATCCGAGATGGAATCATTCAAAAAGGATAGTCCTAGATTCGATGGGAAAACTACTCTCTATGGAAAGTCAAGATGTAATGTCATTTAAGGTGCATTGGTGAACCTTTATGGTAGATGACACAAATTGCATATACTATTCCTCATAATGGTCCCTCCTCCGAAGATGAGATCAAGCAAGTAAAAATTAATACCAGGGTAATAGAAACACTAGTGAGTGCTTTGACAGATTCAAAGTTGACAAATGTGATGGGATTGAAGATTGCATACCGGATTTGGAAAAAGATGGAAAAATTGTATGAAGGAGATGCACTAGTGAAAAGTGCTAAGCTACAAAGTCTACATGGAAAATGGGAGAGCTTGAAGATGAGTGAAGATGAGAACATATTTTCCATCTCACATAAGATAAATAAATTGGTGATGGACATTAGATGTGTCGGTAGAACCTTGGATGATAATGAAATTGTGGCTAAAATACTTAGATCTATGCCCCCTTCTTACAAGACAAAAGCTCATGCTATTGAAGAACTCAGGGTAGTGACAAATATTACAAAAGACATGTTGATTGGAAAACTTGCTACATTTGAATTGAGTGAATTCAGTGAGTCTACTCCTAAGAATGAATCTTCTTTCAAAGCTACTGTATCCGAGAAAAGAAACCAAAGATATGATTTAGGAGAAAGTTCCAAGAAACCATTCAGGTATGAAGATGAGATGAAGCGAATTGAAGATGAAGAAAAGGAATTGGAAGAACTAGAAGCATTGGTTGTGAAAAGAGAGTCAAGAGGTCATGGTAAGTATAAAGGAAAGTTACCTATTAAATGTTTTTCTTGTAGTAAGATACGTCATTTTGCATCTAGATGTCCTAAAAGAGTTTCAAAGTATAAAATTGAGAACACTAGATTTAAAAGAAAGTGCTATTATGCTAAAGAAGGTGTAACTGATGAAGAATCTGATAAAGAAATTGGAAATGAAGATGAATGGGTATTTATTGCTATCAAAGAAAATGGTCAGGTGTCCACTGAATCTGCTAGTAATGTGAGTGTTGAGAAATATCTTGCAGCCAAAGTTGAAGAGAAAGATGAGTGGGTGATTGACAACAGATTCTCACATCATATGACTGCTGACAAAAGAAAATTTGTAAGCTTGGAAAACTATGATGATGGTGTTGTGAGGTTTGGAGACAACACTTTTGGTGTGATTCGTGGTAGAGGCACTATTTCTTTTGGTGGTAATCACAATACCGATGATCTTCTTTATGTAGAAGTATTAAAGCATAAGTTGTTGAGTGTTGGACATATGGTAGAAAAAGGTTACAATCTGCAGTTCAAGAATGGTAAGTGCAGAATATTGGGAAGTTCAGGAAATATGATTGCTTCAAGAACAAATACAAAAGGTAATATATTTCAATTGAGTGTTTCTAGTGAAAGTTGTTTGATTGCTCAAATTGATGTAAGCTGGTTATGTCATGTGAACTTTGATAACATTTTCAAGATAAGCTCTACTCAAGAAATTAGAGATCTACCTAAGTTAGTGAAGCCTACTAACACTATGTGCAAGGAATGTCAGATGGGAAAGAAAACACAAAATTATTTCTGGAGTAAACAGTATAGTTCTAATGGAGTACTTGATTTGATACATACTAATCTATGTGGTCCTTCTGGAATCAGAATCCTATAAGCTGAAAGGTATTTTATGTTGCTCATTGATGATTATTCTAGAATGATATGGGTCACTTTCTTGAGAGAAAAACATGAAGCATTAGAAAAGTTCAAAAGTTTTAAAGTTGTGGCAGAGATTAAGATAGGTCAAAGGATCAAATGTCTAAGTTCAAACAAAGGTCGTGAATTTACTTCATGGGAATTCAATTCTTTTTGTGAAGAACATGGAATCCAAAGACAACTATCTGCTCCTTGGGCCCCTCAATAAAACGGAGTTGTTGAAAGAAAGAACATAACCGTTCTAGACACTGCTAGAACCATGATGTTGGAAGCAAATGCTCCTCATTTCTACTAGAGAGAAGTTGTAAGTACTGTTGTGTACACAATTAACAAGGTGAATGTCAACACTAATTTTGGTAAGACACCTTTTGAGCTATGGTTTGGTTATAAGCCTACTGTCAAGTACTTCAAAATCTTTGGAAGCAAATGCTACATCAAGAGAGATGATGATATAGGTAAGTTTTATGCTAGAAGTGATGTAGGAATATTTTTAGGATACTCTACTAAAAGAAAAGCTTACCGATGCTTTAATAAAAGGTTGAAGAAAATGGTTGAAAGTGCAAATGTCAAGGTTGATGAAGATATTGGTAAATCATCTAGATCTAGTGGTTATGATTTAGATGATCAACACGATGGTACTAACAATGAAAGTAATGTTCAGGCACAAAATGAACTTCAAATTGTTTCAGTGAACCAAGGGAATCAAGAAGCAAAAAATAGCAGAAGTGCAGAAGAAAGAACACAAGAACAAGAGGTAAGAGAAAATCCCAAAACTCCTAAGTATGTAAGAAAAAATCATTCTGATAGTCAGATCATAGGAGACAAGAGCAAAGGTGTGCAAGCTAGAAGAAGAATTCTGGAAGAATATTGTCTAATCTCTAAAGCTGAGCCTAGAAATATCAGTGAAACATGTAAGGATGAACATTGGATGGAAGCCATGAAAGTATAATTGTTGCAAATACAGAAAAATGATACATGGGATCTTGTTCCTAGACCTCAGAACAAAAATGTGATTGGAACCAAGTGGGTGTCCCAGAATAAGCTAAAAGAACAAGGTGATGTGGTCAGAAACAAAGCAATATTGGTTTGCAAAGGATACTCATAGATGGAAGGTATTGATTTTGAAGAAAATTTTGCTCCTGTTGCTAGATTTCAAGCTGATCCTAAAGAGTCCCATGTGACTGCTGTAAAAAGAATATTTAGATATCTAAAAGGGACAATTGATCTTGGTATTTGGTATCCTAAGGATGATGATCTTACTCTAAGTGATTTTACTGTTGTTGATTGGGTAGGAGATGTAGATGACCAGAAGAGTACGAGTGGTGGTGCATTCTTCTTAGGTAAGAAGCTGGTATCTTGGTTAAGAAAAAAGAAGAACTCAATTTCATCATCTACTGCTGAGGCAAAGTACATTGTTGTTGCAAACAGTTGTACCCAAGTATTGTGGATGAAGAAAATGTTGAGAGATGTCAGAATTGAGTATGAAGAACCTATTTCCATATTCTATGACAATTCAAGTGCCATTAAAATTTCTAAGAATCCAGTGTTGCATTCAAAGACAAAACATATATCCATCAAGTATCACTTCTTGAGAGATAAAGTAAGTGAAAAAGAAGTTAGATTGGAGTACATACCTACCAAGGAGAAAATTGCAGATATCTTTACCAAGTCTTTGCCTAAGGATACTTTTGAGTACCTCAGATGCAAGTTAGGGGTGATTTCCCCTCCTGATCAGAACTAAGATGCAGGTTTTTGCATCAATCCATGAATTCATAGCCATATCTCATTCTGGATTGATGTTGTGGTGGATGCTCCTGAGGGGGAGTAGTCAAATGATTCAAATTTGTGATCAGAGCATGTGTACCTTTTCCATTGATGTCAAAGGGGGAGAGAAACAATGTGAAAAATGTGGGAAATAAAATAAATGAAGGAAATAGGAAAGAGTGCACAATCTCAAGGGGAGATTGTTGAAGAAGAGTTAGTTGGGTTGATGGTATTATTTTTCACATCATGTGTTGTCATCAATGCCAAAGGGGGATATTGTTGGATATCATGGTTATGTTTCTGATATGTGGTTGTATTGATGTCAATACTATTAGCATTGAATCAACTTAAGGTTGTATATCTCGAGGATATTGAGAAAATTGTAAAAAATATAGTACAGGTAGCCAGTGGAGCTGAGAAGGTCAGAATTTTGTAAAGCTCTATGTGTTGAAGATCTGAAGGAGTGCTTCAAAGGGTTTTCTATTGAAAATTTCTAGTATGTTGTCTGAAATTTTCAGAGGTTCGCATAAATATTTGTGGAAGTTATGAAAATTTGTGTGCCTACAGTTACTCAATTTCTGTAGATGGTGTTCTTTGTTGAAGCGGATGAAATTATGGTAATTTCACGTGTTGTGCGTGTACCTATGATGTTCATGGATGAGTCTAGATTGTTCTCTATCCTTGTTGTACGTCCACATTTATTGAAATGTTCGTAATCAGAGATTCTTCTAGTGTGTACCTGAGTTTTCATGTTCTTGGCTGACATGATGAGGTTAGCGTGTTGCAGATCCATGAGGATTAATATTTTATTGTTTGGCATGTTTGGAGGTTTTCTTTGGGCCCTCACTATGTTGTGACCGACTTGTGTTGGTGCACATTATAATTTATTCATGTATCAAGGCCGACAGTTGTAATTCATTCTTTATTTGTGGCTGATTGAATAGTGATTGTAAATCCGTGTAGCATATATATATGAGATTTTTTTCCTTATTTAGAGAGAAGTGCTCAAGTGTACAAGTGATGTACAAGTGCGAATAAATGCCAAATAATTTAGAGCAGAGTTTAGAAGAGTTTGAGTAGAGGGTGGAAGAGTTTGAAGAAGTTTTTGTGAGCCTAATTGGAATTGTAATCAGGCTTTTGTAGAAGCTAATTTCACAATTCAATTTCATCACATGGATTTAATCTGATTACTATATGTAAGGTAGTGAGCCTTCTCTTTGAGCAGTGTGCTCTAGGCAGTGTGCTTGAATGCAAGTGCATTCCCTTTTTATTCTTCATTATACTTATAATAGGGTATAATCTTGTGAACTAACATCCACCGTGGTTTTTCCCCTAACAGGGTTTCCAAGTATAAAATATTGGTGTTCATGTGTCTCTGATGTGTTGTTGATTTAATTGCACTGTTAATTGTCAGATCTATGATATAAGGTTGATTAATGTTGTAAAATTTTGATTTTGGTAACAACTGATTCACCCCCCCCCTCTCAATTGTCTATCCTTGTTTTTCCAACAGTAATGAGATATAAATAAAGGAGGGAGAGAGGGAGAGAAATAGAGGGAGAATAGAGAAGTAGAGAGGTATAGAAAGAGAGAGTGATAGGGAGAGAGGGATAAATGGAGAGGGATAGATAGGGATAGAGAGAGAGGTAAGGATATAGAGATAGTGGAGATAGATAGATAGGAAGATAGAGATGGAAATGGAGATATAGAGAGAGAGGGAGAAAGAGAGAGGAAGAGAATGAGAGACCTGAAGAGATGGAGGGATAGAAAGATAGTGATAAAGCTATATATAGAGAGAGGTAGAGAGATGAAGATATATAGTGAGGTAGGGAGAGGCACAAATGGGGAGATACATAAAGAGAGATGAGAAGATAAAGAGAGATCTCTTTATACATCTCTTTATCTTTGTGTTTCTCATTGAAATAAAAGGAAAAAAGGGGGAAAAACCCTAAGTTCTTTTGATATAGTGAACCTAGGATTCAGGGGTCCCTCTTACCTTATTTCATTAGAATCACCAATCACAAATCCAAGAGATTGACTTTCAACCTCATTGGCAAGTCAATCAAACCTGGGTTGGTGAGTTATTTTGGGGTTTAGGATGATTATGAATGATTTGAAACAATGAAACTAAATGAACTATATGTCCTAATATATAAAATTCATATTTTCAAAGAGAGTTTAACTCCCACATATAATGTGTGATTTTTTTTTCATATGTCTTCTTGCATCGCCTTGAAATTGAAAATGTTGAAAACTTGAAAAAGTGCACAAATGCATGTATTTATATAAAAATTAATGCACATAAGTGAAGTTGAGATGAATTGATGTGTGGAATGTTTGGTAAGTTCTCTAGTGCACCTTGGATGAAAGGTGTCATGTAGCTATTTACTCCCTCCATGTGACTTGTGTTAGTCACTCAGTTATGTGAAGTGTTCCAAAGTGATGATTTATTTTGATTTATTGATGAAGATATTTGTTTGTGTTATAGGTACAAACATTTTTATTTTGGGTTTTTTCTTATGATCGGAATTAGTCACCATCTCTTTTGATGATCTATTTTGTGACCCTTGGTTGTACTTGACTTATTGTTGAAATTGTTGAAATTTTCTTACTTAGTGCATGGATTTTTACTTTAAATCTCCTAGTGACTATTCCAAATGTTTGACATCATTGGTTCTATGTTGTGTTAAGTGTTGTAACCTATCAAGTTCACCATGAACAATGATATAATGTTTAAGGGATTAGATTGCGAAGAATGTATCTATCTTGTATTAATATAATGATTGAATTTTATCTTAGAACTTTATGATGCGTGACATATATGTTGCTACATATGATGAATGATATGATATGAATTGTGTGGATAATCATGAGATGAAGTAAATTGCCCTATGTAATTGATATTAATGTATTCTTTCCATTTGTACAAGATGTGTTAAATTAAGGAAATATTGTCTTCTTGTATATGCTTGATATGCTTGAGTATGAGTGATGGAGATTTTACTTTTCGAGATGGGTGCCAAATGTGGAACAATAGAGAAGGATGATCCTCTTTTCAATTTTTTCCATTTATTTTCAAGTGCTTTGGCCAAAGCCCAAATCATTGAAAAAGATGATTTAGCCTAGAAAATTTTATTTAAGATAATTCTCTGCCACATCCTGTAAATAATACATTGCTATATATATATAGGTGATCCCAAAATAGTGGTTTAAACTTTCTAGGAGATCTTGATTTTTGTTGAAATCACATATTTCTAGAAAATATAATGATTTAAGCCTTGAAAAGTTTCATTTAAAGGATTCCAATTGAAGAGGGTTTGATAAAACCACCTTAGATCAAACCCCCTTGGATAGAACCCCGCTAGTTTTAAACCATACCTATAATAGAGTCTCCTTTACACCTATCAAAATGCTGATAAAAAGCAACTTTTGATTCAACTTTTGGGGGGTCAAATGATTTCATTTAAATTTATTTTTATGTAATTATGTAGTCCTTATTATAAGCTTCCCAAAAATTATAATTTTAAATAATTTTAATTTGATTATTATATTTATTTTTTATTTCTTGTGAATGTAGATTTTTCACTGAAAATGAAGCTTGTTGTTCTGCACATGTGAAAAAATAGCAGATTATCAAAAAAAATTGAAAAATATCAATGCACTAGATATTGATAACCCTAATCCAACAAAAAAAATAAAATTGAATTTTTATACATACAAAAAGTTATGTTTTAGCCAATAAATCATGTCTAAATTGTAACTGGTTTGAATTTGAAACTTAATTAAGAAAAAAATATTCAATGAAATGCTATGAAACCAATTCCATGCACTAGATATCATAGTTATGAATCTAAATTTGAAAAAAATAGAATTTTATCCTTCATAGAAAAAAAGTTATGTGTTAGCCAATAACGCCACTCTTTAAAAATGGCGTTTACTGTTAAAAACTAGTTTTCAAAGGAGATGGAAAAAGAAGTGCAATCTGATTCCATTTTTTTTGAAAAAATATTTAGAATCTACAAACAAAATATCACAAATCACTAGTTTGCACCATCTTCAAATTTCTCACGATTTAGCTGCTATAGGTGCCCGAAAGTGAAGATTTAGTTAAAAAAATTCAGTTCAATGTCTAGTTTGGCCAAAAATTGTAAACCAGTATTGTGGGATCGCCCATATATATATATGCAAATTTTATAGGCTTACACTAGATTTCCCCTGCCACAAAATATTTTTGAGGTAGCTAGGCACTTCATGTGGGGTTGGTATATATTTAGGTAGGAATAACTCCATAAAAGTATAACCTCATGGTTGGGTGGAAAAACACCCAAATGATGTTTTTTTCTTTAGACTAGCCATGTGTGGGTTGATGGTAGCCGAATACTTCATAGATTATGTTCATATATCATTACTTGTTTATTACTTGTATTATAAACCATCATGGATATAGTGTTATGCTTTTCTCATGTGAAGATGTAACAAATATGTTGTTATTTCTCACGTTGTGATTATCTCTAATGAATTGATTATTGCTTACCTTTGAATCCTATATATTAGCATTTGAATCTCTATATGAGCATAATTTTATAAGGATAGTATACTTTTTCTGACAATTCAAGAGAATGCATAGATGATCTATAGACACACATGAGTATCACTTGTGAAAGGATGCATGTGAATAAATTTTATATATTTCTACATACATATATATGATCAAGTTGTAATCTAGTTTAAAGCTAGATTCATATTTTGTTGTTGTAGTCTTTTGCCTTATAATATTTGAATATTTCTATGGGCATTGATGTTTGGATGAGCTAAAAATAGTGCAAGTGTGTATAAGAAAAGATAGGAACGTTGAAGAGGAATAACAAGCAACCTAGTCAACTTATCAAACTACAAGGGTATGGTAAGCACAAGTATATGGGTAAACCCACAAAACTAGATTACAATTTTGTTGAGGAAGGAAAAGATAATTTTCGATGTTTCTACATTTTTAGGAGGTTCACTCGAACTCCCTAGTTTGAGCGAACCCCCACTACATGTCGAGTTCGTGTGAACCCAAAAAATGCATATTATTTTTTAATCAAATAATGGGTTTTGAGCAAATGGGGGTTCACTCAAACCCTCAAATTAGGGTTTTTTTTATTAAAAAAATTTATTGTCATTTTCGACAGTGTCATTTTCACTTCTTTGTTGTAGCGAAAAACTCGAACCCCCGAACCCTAGGTGAACAAAGGAATTGCTAAGGGTGAAAAAAGAATTCACCACTCTCCATGAGCATCACCCTCCATGACCAACGACTCCTTCGAGGTTGGTTTCTAAACCATTTTCAACAAATCCATTTTGTACATATCTTTCAATCATGGCATTTGATGAGAACATATTTCTTAAGATCATTGAAATAGTTCACTTGTCAATGCTTCCATATTTTGATGAGATCATGTTCCTTTTATAAATTTTATCATGATTCATGCTTGGCTTCATTGTATTGTGTCAATACTTTTGTTTGGATGATGTCTGCAATACAAAGGAACATGCATACTAGATGTTAACAAGAAAAATTAGTTTATTGCAAACTACTTATCATACATAATTTGATACCACTTCACACCATTTCTTCCTTTGAAACTATCACATTAGACAACCTTAGTTTCTTTTTTGATTTCTAATGTTTGGTCGCCACCGTGCTTCTCTTTTCCAAAACACATACACTTTGCTCCTTGAGGTGGTGCCATTGTGATCTCATCCTCTTTTCACATTCTTTCCCACAATAAAAGTATGTGTGTTAACTGTATCCCTTTGAAGAAATTATCATTCAACACTTTGCTAGGAATATCATCTAGCCTTATGACTTATGGTTAGGTCACTATGATATGTGAGGTCATCATATTCTTTGAAGCTCCTTTGATCACTTGACTATGCATTATCTACAAAACCTTCGCCTTCTTGATTATTGAAGTTGTCATGTTATCCTTTTTGAGATGATAGAACATTATTCAATGATGCCTTAGCCCTTGTTAGGGAATATGGTAGAGATTCTAAAATTTTGCAAAATTTGAGCTACTTCTTTGCTTTGTCATGGTCTTTTGCCTCTGTGTCCAAGTGTAGGGTTTCAGATCTTGTTCTAAAAACTCTCATTTCAAATTTTTATTGTCTTTAACCCTTGGACGTTCTAACTCCTTGTTGACCCATTGCACCTAGTTACCGATCACCTTAGTTACAACCTAAGCCATCGTTAACATGTTTTTACCGACCCCTTGGTATAGGTCTATTGGTCGCCAAGTTTTCCCCATCGCTTTTAATTCTCCCTAGGTTAGGCAAAAATATTTCACTTAAGACTTAGGTCTTATTTCATTTTTTCCTAAGGGTCCAAATCTCATCGACCTAGGTGGGTCCCATTTTGATAACTAACCATTTATTGCATGTGCAGGTTTTCCAGCCATTCGATCTAAAGATTAGATCGTGGTCATTCCTCGCCAGCCCCGCAAGATTAAAAAATTGATTTTATAAAGGCAGTGGGGTTAGCGGGTTGTTGACATGTGTATCACAATAGATGTGGGACCCGATTTTCACTCTTATGCCTAACGCTTTAAGGTTTCAAATCAACGACTGAAATGTATTGTTGAGATTCAATCTCATCCATTCCCCGCTCACCCCATGGGACATGAAATATTCATTTTTAAAAGAAATGGGATTAGTGGGCTATGGACGTGTGTCCATGTCATAGAGGTGGGTCCCAGTCCCCACTAGCATGCCCAACACCATGAAATTTCAAATCGATGGCTGTGATGGAAGGTTGAGAGTTAATCCCAGTCATTCCCCATTGACCCCACGAGAATAAAATAATGTTTTTCTAAGAGCAGTGGGGTCAGTGGGCTTGTGACACATGGAAATCTTCCTCTGCTTGGAGGAGAATTATGGAGCCCACGAATGGATGAGTTGGAATCTTGCTAGCAAGGTTTCCATTGGCTGAAGGATTAGTGAGAAATGATGATGGAATTGAGATTTGATTGACCCAATCTGTGTCGTTCGATGGACCACTTTACCAGTAAAATCTATGACTATTATTCAAAACCAAAAATATGAACATGATAGTCATTTTGCTTCATGCGAGTAAGAATAAATGGCAGAGGACACATGCAAAATTACTCAATTTGATCATGATGTGCATGAATTATTTCTTTCTTGCAATCATTGAAGATGATAAATAAGTTTCAAGGCATCCTAGGGATCGATGACCTATATTTGAAGTCGAGAGGGGTTGTTAGCTAGCTTGTGCAAACTCCCTTGGAACATTAATGCTTGCACGCTCCAATTGATATATTTAATGAAGATTTCTTGCTTTTTATTCTCACCATTTCTTTTCTTCGAGAGTTGAGAATCTGAGTGTGAGTGTCTAGATTTGTTCCTAGTAATTACAAAGTTTGAGGTAGTTGTTCTTGGTGTCTCTTCCTTGTGGGAGATTGGTTAAGTTACTTTGTTGAGGATGGATAAAATAAGTATGTCTATCAGCCCAGTCCAAAGGTCCAAGAGACTTAGTCTCCTTGAGTCTCAAGGTGACATTCCTAAAAATGACCAAGATATGCATAACGTTCTTGTAACTCCGAAGAAGAGAGAAAAATATGGTAAGAAATCTATGTAGAGTGTTGTCAAGCATACCTATCATCATAGAAGTAGAATTATTTTAGAGGAATTGGTCAAGGGGAAAGGGAAGAAATATGAAAGGCTTGAGAGGGAGGTAGTGAGAAAGAATATGTACCACCGAGCTTATTTGGGCAAACATCATTCTCCCATTGTAGTATTTGATGATCCCTCAGATAGTGAGACTGAAACTGATTTGTACTACCGATAGTATCTTATGGCCATGACTAATTTGGTAGACTTTGATGATGAGGTGGTAGTAGCTTCCCCAATTTCAATAAGGACACCAAGAGGGCGTGCTTACCTTACTGCTAACAAAGTAGGGTAGCACCTCATCTTCCTTCTGAGCTGGTTGGTGTTTGGTTTTTTGGTCATTTGTGCTGACTCATTTCCTTTTCGTTGGTCTATTTTTTTGTGCCTTTGGTGTTGATGATGAATTTTCTTGGTATGGTATGGAAGTGCAAGTTTTTTATGTTGTGACAATGAAGCCTTTTGGAAGGCTGGTGGGTATTCTTCGACTAACAGTTTTTTGGAATGGTGTGAAATTTTTCTTTCCCCCGCTCTACAAATGATTACATGTAACACCCTAGGAAATATCTTACATTATGGTGAAATTAGAAATGAAATGCAAGTGAAATGAAAATTTAATTCAGCCTAATGCTTGTTGCTCCCTTGTTCTATAAAAGGGATTTCAAGGATGATTATAGAGGTTTGAATTTTGAGTCTCATAATGGTCTGTGTGAGGAGCTCAGCTTAGGAAGAAGCATATTGTAGAAGTATTGATGAATAGAACATTAAGGATTCTAAGGTATGATTTATGTATGTAATGATCTTAAAATAGTTCTATAGAAGCCGCTGATATGAAATAAAATATTAAGTTCTAAAACATATACTCTCCTATGTAATATTCTTCCAAATTATGATTGAAAGGGTTAATGATCTTTTTGTTCATCTTCAATTGTTTTAATTGATTGTGTGGGTTTGTTTCTACCTCAATTCAAAGAATTTATTAAATGCTCGAATAAGGTCATAGGTCTATGGGAAAAGAGCATAGGATTTGATAAGATGTTATGTTCTACATGCATTGAGTTGAATGATACAAAGTAGTATGACAATAGTTCGCTAATTTCTCAATAAAATGGCGAATATTACTGTTTGATACAAAATTTGACTCTATTGTCCCAATAGATGAAGCACTAGTCTCTTCATTTGGTTAATTATAGATAAATGAGCTAGTAATGCACCTGACTAGGGATTTGGAACAAGAATTAAAATCTTTTAAAAACTTTCACATTACAATGTATCAATCTGAAATTTCACCTAATTCCTAGCACTAGATAGTAATTTGTTCAAAATCCAGCCAAGTCTTTGATGAAGGATGTCTATTTTCACTAAATAGGAATTGATCTATGTATAGAAGCATTCTCAAAGAATTAAATATCACATGAACACAATAAGGAATACCCTCCTGGGTTACATAGAGCCCAAAGAGAAAAAGTAAGGGCCTCATAACTCTTACTTATTTGTTGGCCACTAACTTTGAAGATTCTTGAGCATAAGGGTTGGCTACCCTTTAGAGGGCTTCAAGGTTCAATTGGAAAAAACACCAACAAAATTGGCTCCACTAGGGACAATTTTGAATTTCCAATTGTAGACCGTCATATCACAAAGTCAAGGATTTGGTGAAGTTTGAACATTTGGTTCAGATGTTGAGAATTTCTTGGACCTAGAAGAGGTTTTGTTGCATAAAAGTACAAATAATTGTGTGACTCCATTGTTGGAGAAGACCCAAAATGAGATTTATCTTTGAAAGAGCTTTATATTGCTTGAAGTTCAATCCTCTGTGAAGAGAGGTGGAAAATCTGTTTAAAGAACCAGATGGAGATGTGAAGAAAGTTTCAGATCTACAAAGATTTCAAACTATGAAGAAAGGTTAACAACTGCTACAAGTTTCTAGGTATTCTCATAAATCTAAAGAAGGTATTATCATGTTTAAAAGCAGTTTATGAGAAATTTTCAATAATTAAGATGATAGATGACTCCCTATTAGGTGAAATAGCACTAAGAAAGGGAATAGTGGTGATAAATTTACATACTTCTAAGGTGTAATTTGAAGTTTCTATATTGTGATGAAGAAGCATGTTTATCTTTAGACTTTTCTCATTAAAGGATCTAAAGAAAGTAGAGATAAGAAATATGCATTGTGAAGGCCTAAAATTGCATGGAAATGGAAGTTTGGGTTTCCTTATGTGATTGAAAGGTTGATATTATGAAACTTGTAAAGGTGTAGGGAATTCTATCACCAATATATGCATCCTTATATGGTTCATAGTGTAACCATGTCTTGTGGGCAGCCCTTGTTATGCCAATGAAATTTCAATGCTGAAAGGTATAGAGCTATAAATTTCCATGGTATTTTGGGTTACCCAAATGTTATACCATCTAATATCAAAGATAAGATACCAAAATTCAATGGTGATAAGTCTGAATTAGAAAATAGGCATCTGCAAGAATTTGTAGATGTGATGGGAGACTATGAACTTGATTGTGAGGATGTTGTTATGAAACTTTTTGTTCAGTCTCTAAAATGAGATGCAAGAGATTGGTTCTCTTATTTACCAAAATCCTCTATCTATTCATGGGAGGATCTCAAAGCAGTGTTCATAAAGAAATCTGGTGAAAGGGTGGATCCTATTTCAATAAGACAAAAATTTATGAGCATTGAGAAAGAAGAAGATGAGCTAGTTCTAGCTTTTAATCTTAGATTTTCAAAGGCAATAAAGGAAATCCCAAAAAATCTAAGACCAAATGATGTAGTGTGTTTGGTGGTGTATTTAGGTGCATTTGATAAGAAAATGAATTATTGGCTAAGAGATAAAGAACCCACAACATTACATCATGCATATCCAATTTCCATGCATATTGAAAATAACTTGAAATATTCAATGATGAAAGGATATAAGGCTACAAGTGTTGGTTGTCCAAGCACACCTCATTCAAATAGAATCAATGGATCAGACAATAGAGATATTTGTCAAGGTGATAATTCTCTCACTGTTATGATTTCCCCATCATCATAATATGTAGATCATAGTGATTTCCAAGTTGAATATCAACAAAATTTGAGCAAAGTTGATCAGATGTCTTTTGTTAAGAAATTGTATGAAATGAAAAATCACAAAGGAGAATCAACCTATGATTTTTTTTCAAGATTTTTGGATGCTTTGTTGAAAGTCCCCAAAAATATCAGACCTGAGGATTTAATATGCATTGATATGTTTTATGAAATTTATGCATCAAGACTGAGTACATTGCCAATGGAATTGAAGCCTCATAGTCCTGACCAAATATTTGAGTGGATAAAGATTGTGGAAGGAGCCAAGCATGATTATGCACAAAATGTGATGTCTCAGAATGTTAGTAGTGGTTGTCCTATTGAGGAAAACTAGAAAATAATGCAAACAAATGAAGAGAGTGTATCAGAGTATGAACATCCATCTTGTTATATTGGTGAATGTAATTATTGTAATCACTTCACAAGTAGCACATATGTAGATCAATACAATAGTGATGAAGATGAAGGTACATGGTATGATGAAAAAATAGATAGGCATGAATTGCATCCTTGGGATATCTTGGATGAGGAAGAAGTGGAAGAGATGTGAGAGGTCACTCCATGCCATGATTTGGTCATTAATAATGATGCAAGTGTTGATGACATTTCATTGAAAATTGGGGTTGAAGATGTTAGAAATGAAGATTTAAGCATTCAGTCTGAACATAGTTTCAGCATTGATGGATCTCCCTGCTATAGTAAATGTGATGGCATTAGGTGTGGTCACTCCTTTGTTAACTATGATTATCCTTTTGAAGGGGAGATGGAATCCTCTACTTCGAGTAGGGTGCATGATGATGATAATGGATATGTATATCTTCTTGAGGAGGAACAGTTCTCTTCCTGTGAAGGGTTTACAAAATGTGAGTTTAAGGTCTAACTATTGATGATGTGAATGAGGTTGAAAATCTATCTCTATTATTTTCTAGTGATTAGAGTGATTTTGAATATAGTGATGATTTGAAATATTTAGACCTTCATGCTGAGGGAAGGGAATCTTGTATGACAACAATGAATGTATGAAAAAACCCCTTATTTGATGAGCTTCCTTCTTCACTAGATATGAGAAATGGTGCAGAAATAATCCACTCTTTGCTAATGACTCTGATTATGCATCCGAGACAAGGTTAGAATGCGTTCTTAAATAGAAAAGGAAATTTTTTGATGAGCTCCTTGAGGGAATTGTCTATCAACATTTTACATTTGATACAGATGTTGAATGTAAGGTTAAAGATCATGATGAGATTGAAGTTTTTGCTTGTTTCTCTGAGGATTGTAACTATCGTTGTGAGGATGATCCAAAAGTATTTTATTCACATGAAAGATGCAATGATATGAATATTGATAAATTCACTTGTTTGCAAGTGAATGGACGAAGTGAATTTGATGCAAACATGGAATGTAATGAGGGATCACCATCATTGGAACACATATATTATATAAATGATGAACAATTTGAAGATAAGAATGTATGTGTTTAGTGTCTTGATCCTGAGCACAAAGCTAGAAATGATGAAGAGGCAAATGAACGTGCTTATGTACTTGCTTCTCATGATTGTTTGTGTGAAGCAAAGATGGAAATGTAAGCTATACATGAAAATGATGATGATATACATATTGATGAAAGGAGTTCTTTTCTGAATGATCAAGTTATATATGGTTACAAGCATACGAATCTTGAATCGACATCATTACCAATGTATAATATTGAAGATTTTTCTAATTTATCTGATAGTGCACATGGAGTTACTATTGCACATGAGTATCTCTTTGATGACCCTATGGGTGTTGAATTGTTTGAACCTACTATTGAAGAATTTTTCATTGAGCTACATGATGATTTGAAAAATGGATCATAATGTTTGGATATGTGCTTACACCATGATGCCCAATTTAAGGAGGCTCTTGAATATGCAATCTTCCTTTTTGATGCACCTGGAGGTTGTTTGCATAGTGCACAACAATGTGTTTATGAAAATTTTCAGTTTGATGTGCAAAGTGAATATGATGTCAAAGCTTGTGATGTCAACAACCGAGTTGGATATGAATGTTTCACTTTTCAAATTCAATCAGGTATGGTTGATTTTTTTATTCACAATGGAGTTGATTGTTGGGAATTTCTTAGTATAATTGTTGATCCACTATAGATAGTAGAGAATAAAGTCTTTCACAAAGGTAAGAGTTGGTTTTAAATTTTGGGGGCCTGGGGCCACCAGTTTGAGTAGTGAAGCCTATGAAGTTGCATAAGGAGGCTTCTAACATTTAAAAGAGAACATATTGTATAGCTCTATAATTAGTATATATAGGTTTGGTGTGTTTGCTTTGGGTCTCGTCTGCTTGCCCTATCTTGGAAAGCTCCTAAATTTTTGTCCTCCTTTGCTAGTATGTGAAACCATGAGATCTAAATTCTCGCCATAACCACTAGGGGTATGCGTCCCTGAGTTGGAGCCACAGGTAGAGCTTCTAAATTTTGCAAAATTTTAGCTGTTTCTTTGCTTTGTCATGGTCTTTTGCCTTTGTTTCCAAGTTTAGGGTTTAGGGTCTTGGTCTAAAAAATCTTGTTTTAAATTTGTATGGTCTTAAGCCCTTGGGTGTTCTAACTCTTTTTTGACCCATTGCACCTAGTTATTGGTCATCTTAGTTACAACCTGAGCCATCCTTAACATTTTTTTATCAGCCCCTTGGTATAGGGCTATTGGTCGTCGATTTTTCCCCATCGCTTTTAATTATCCCTAGGTCGGGCTAAAATATTTTACTTAAGACATAGGTCTTAAGTCATTTTTACCTAAGGGTCCAAATCTCATCGATGTAGGTGGGTTCCATTTTAAAAACTAACCATTTATTGCATGTGTAGGTTTGTCAATCGTTTGATCTAAAGATTAGATTGTGGACGTTCCCCACTAGCCTCGCGACATTAAAAAATTCATTTACTAAAGGTAGCGGGGTCAACAGGCTATTGAAATGTGTATCACTACAAATGTGGGACCTGATTTCCACTCTTATTCCCAACGCTTTAAGTTCTCAAATCAACAACTAAAATGTAGCACTGAGATTCAATCTCAGTCTTTCCCCACTCACCCCATGAGAAATAAAATATTCATTTCTAAAAGAAACAGGGTCAGCGGGCTATGGATGTGTGTCCATGTCAAAGAGGTGGGTCCCAGTCCCCACTAACATTCCTAACACCATGCAGTTTTAAATCGACAGTTGTGATGGAAGGTTGAGAGTTAATCTCAGTCGTTCCCTGTTTACCCCACGAGAATAAAATAATACTTTTCTAAGAGCAGTGGGGTTAGCGGGCTTGTGACACGTGGAAATCTTCCTCCGCTTGGAGGAGAATTATGGATCCCACTGATGGATGAGTTGGCATCTTGTTGGTGGTTTTTTCATTGGCTGAAGGGTCAATGAGAAATGGTGATGGAATTCAAATTTGATTGACCTAATCTGGGTCATTTGATGCACCGCTTTACTTGTAAAATCTATGACTATTATTCAAAACCAAAAATATGAACACAATAGCTATTTTGCTTCGTGCAAGCAAACATTAATGGTAGAGGACACATCCAAAATTACTCAATTTGATCATGATGTGCGTGAATGATTTCTCTCTTGCAATCATTGAAGATGATGAACAAGTTTCAAGGCATCCTAGGGATCAACGACCTAGATTTGAATTCAAGATGGGTTATCAGCTCGGTTGTGTGAACTCCCTTGGAAAATTAATTCTTGCATGCTCCACTTGATCTATTTAATAATAATTTACTAGTTATTCTCACCATTTGTTGTCTTTGAGAGTTGAGAATCTGAGTATGAGCATGTGGAGTTGTTCCTAGTAACTGCAGAGTTTGAGGTAGTTGTTCTTGGTGTCTCTGCCTTGTGGGAGATTGGTGAAGTTACTTTGTTGAGGATGGATAAACTAAGTATGTCTGTCACAGTCCAAAGGTCCAAGAGACTTAGTCTCCTTAAGTCTCAAGGTGAAATTCCCAAAAATGAGCAAGATATTCTTGAAGTTCCTGTAACTCTTAAGAAGAGAGAAAAAGCTGGTAAGAAATATGCATAGATCATTGTCAAGTGTACCTATCATATGAGAAGAAAAATTGTTTTAGAGGAATTGGTCAAGGGGAAAGGGAATAAATTTGATAGGCGTGAGAGGTAGGCAATGAGAAATAATATGTAGCACCGAGCTTATCTAGGCAAACATCATTATCCCATTGAAGTCTCTGATGATCCCTCAGATAGTGAGACTGAAACTGATTTGGTCTACCGCCAGTATCTTATGGCTATGAATAATTTGGTAGAATTTGATGATGAGGTGGTGGTAGCTTCCCCAATTTCAATAAGGGCACCAAGTGGGCGTGCTTACCATGCTACTAACAAAGTAGGGTAGCACCTCATCTTCCTTCTGAGTTGGTGCTTGGTTTTTTGGTCCTTTGTGCTGATTCGTTTCCTTTTGGTTGGTCTGTTTGTTTGTGCCTTTGGTGTTGATGATGAATTTTCTTGGTTTTGTGTGGATGTGCAAGTTTTTGATGCTATGACAACAAAGCCTTTTGGAAGGTTGGTGGGTCTTCTTCGACTAACGGTTTTTTGGAAGGTGTGAAATTTTGCTTTCCCCCACTGTACAAATGATTACATGTAACGGCTTGGGAAACATCTTACATTTTGGTGAAATTAGAAATGAAATGCAAGTGAAATGAAATTGTAATTCAGCTCGATTCTTGTTGCTCCCTTGTTCTATAAAATGGATTTCAAGGGTGATGACAAAGGTTCAAATTTTGAGTCTCATACTGGTCTGTGTGAGGAACTAAGATTGGGAAGAAGAATATTGTAGAAGTATTGATGAATAGAACAATAAGGAGTTTAGGGTATGAGTCATGTATGTAATGATCTTAAAATATTTCTATAGAAGTTGCAGCTATGAAATAGAATTTTAAGTTCTAAAACATATAGTCTCCTATATAATATTTAGGCAAATTATGAATTAAAGGGTTAATGATATTTTTGTTCATATTCAATTGTTTTAGTTGATTGTGTGGGTTTTTTTTTTCTTCAATTCAAAGATTTTATTAAATGCTAGAATAAGGTCACGAGTTTGTGGGGAAAGAGCATAGGATTTGGTAAGAAGTGATGTTCTAAACGCAATGAGTTGAATTCTACAAAGTGGTATGACAATAGTCTGCTAATATTTGAGTAAAATGACTAATATATTATTGGTTGTTACAAAATTTGACTCCATTATCCCAATAGATGAAGCACTATTCTCTTCATTAGGTTATTTTATAGATAAATGAGCTAGTAATGCACCTGACTAGGGATTTCGAACATGAATTAAAATCATTAAAAAACTTTCACATTACAATGTATCAATTTGAAAATTCACCTAATTCCTAGCACTATATAGTAATTTGTTCAAAGGCTAGCCAAGTCTTTGATGAAGGATGTCTATTTGCACTAAATAGGAATTAATCTATGTATATAAGTGTTCTCAAAGAATTAAATATCACATGAACACAATTAAGAATACCCTTTTGGGTTACACAGAGCCCAAAGAGTAGAAGTAAGGGCCTCTGAACTCTTACTTATTTGTTGGCCACTAACTTTAGAGATTCTTGAGCGTAAGGGTTGGCTACCCTTTAAAGGGCTTCAAGGTTTAGCTGGAAAAAACACCAACATAATGACCATGAGCTTCTCTTGTAGGACTATCCTTTCAATTAGGTGGCCTTGAATTTTGACAAGTCTATCCTATATTCATTTGATTGTGTCATTTTACAACTACAAAAATTTATAGCTCAAGAATGGAATGATTGATATTTATGAAATGGGCTGCCATTCTTTACTGTATAGTAGCTCTATGCTTCATTAATCTCATAATAGTTGTAATATTTTGGAAAATTCCTATACTGTAATGACTATCCATTATAATATTTCCCTAAGCACATCTTTGATGCTATCATTTAGAAGGTATTTGTATTGAAAATATCCTTGGCATGACTATGACTTATTAAATATCATACCCACCTTTTTATCAATAAATACTATAATCTAAACCAATACACAAATCATAAAGGATTTAAACTAACAAGGATTTGGAACAAAGTGTTGGGCAAAAAAAACATTTTCTTGAGAATTGAGCTACAACTGAAAATATTTCCATTGATTGTTCTCCATACAAAGTGTATCCTCTTAGCACTTATCATATAACATGATAAAATAAAATGACTTTCCACCATCATAACATGACTTATCACCATCATAATATGATAACTTTCTAAAAAGTTTGTGCCACCACCACTTTTCCTATCCCCAATTAGTTGTTATGTTGAAGTCATTCTCTAATATGTATTTATCCAACCCAACTTTCAAATGACATTTACATTTAAAAAAAAAATCATTTGATAAATGATGGTTTTTTTTTTCATTTGGAAACAAACATTTATTTACTAAAAAATGCCTTCAAGCTTAAGAAAACCATGTAGACTTTTTTATCTCTTTTATTAAAATTCAATGAGATTTCACTATTGCAATGGATGAGAATTTTTTATAAACAATATACAACTTGTTGGCTCTATGATATATGAAATGCACAAAAAAAAAATTGGAAACAAAATAATTATGTATACATATATATTTTTATAATAGCAACATGAATATCATATATATTCAATAAACTATAAATTGACCTATCTTGAAGAGGAAAGATGATTTAAGATAATGACAATCAATTTTGTTTGAACTTATGATTGGATCATTTTAAGTCTATCTATTGAATTGTTTTTATTTTTATTTTCCATGAAGAATTTTTGAAACATAAATAAACTTTCAACAACTTTACTCCCTTTAAAATTTAGACACGTCAACATTTTTTTTATTCAATGTCAAAGCATATCGATTCTCTAATATTTCAACAATATGTTTTATGAATTCTCATAAAAATATTGTGCTTGTGCATTTTAGATGTTCATTCATTACTTATGAAAATTCAATATATTTTTTCAAAACATATTGTTGCGAGTATGAATGAGAATGGTGGTGTTGTCTTTAATGTTGTCATTGATGTCAACACAATACAAGTTGTTGCAGTGAAAAGAATCAAGTGATTGCAGGTGGTGCATGTATAGTTTAGGACGGTAGTGATGTTGTGAGTACATGGAGCTATCTTTATGGTGTTGCGGGTTTGCTGATATGATGTGTTACCAAGTTCTAAAAAAATTAATAAACAATGAAGAAAGAGTTGTGTGTGTGTGTTCAAAATGTGCTATGGTATTGTGCTTTGCATTTATTCCATGTTGATTGTATTCTTGTGCGGATCTATAGTGTTGTTTATGGGCATCCTTGGGTGATATACCCTAGATTATAGCTTCTGGTTTGATGAAGAGTGAAAGTTGAGTTCACTAGTTTGTGAACTACTCTGGAAAATTTGTTTGTTTGTGGACTACAAGAAATGTTTATGCTTTGTAGTCCTTTTCTAGTTTGTTTCAGGTCTTTCGGATTTGAAGGAAGGCTTGCGATGGTGTTATCTATGTTCTGGAAAAGTGTTCACATTTTGGTGCTTTGGAAGACTAGTTCTAGAGTTACTATGTGTGTCTATATAGTCTGATTGGATCGTTGGAAAGTGTTCTCTATATGAAGATTGTTGCAATTGTTGTGGATGAATCTAAAGGCTTCTAAGAGGTGTTCCAATGTATGGTGAATCATATTATGTGATCCACATGTTATCATCTTGTTGTGAATGCACGTACTTCAATTTTCATTAGCGTTTTCATTAGGTTTGGCCAACCTAGTGTTTACACGTTATACGAAGGATAAGTATCAATTGAGGAAGCATGTGATTGATCCAAGATGTTTTTTTGGGTCCTGGTTAAGTATTGATTTTGTCCAATCTCATTCTTATCCACCGTGGGAGTGTTGAGTTGATGACCTAATTTGAAATAAAAAAATAAAGAATGTGTAGCCGACATTGGAGAAAGTTTCTAAGATTGAAGGTGGTATAAATATAAGGCAATATATTAAGGTTTGTAAGCCACAAGTGTGATAGATGCAAAAGATTGTGTGAAAGTGATACGAGGCAGCGATAACTTCAAGTGTTAGACTCTTGAAGATAGTGAGCTAATGGTGTCTACAATTCTTTGATTAAGGTTGTGAATGTGAGCGAGTTGTAGTGGTGGATTTTTTATTGCATTAAGATAATGCTCTCTATGTAACATTATTCTTTACATGTTTCTATATCTGTAGGTAGTGAGCCTCCTATCTAGACAGTGAGTCCTATCTGGGTTGTGATCCCTTTGGTAGTGAGCATTTGTAATCGATTTGCAATTACTCTTATATTGTGAGTTAACCCTCACCATTTTTTTTACCTCATTTGGTTTTCCACGTAAATCTGGTGTCTCTTGTTTTTTCTTTCTATTATCTACATTTCATGCCTATGCTTAATAAAGAATTAAAGTGAATGTCGAATTGGTTAAGATCATAAGTGAATGTAATTAGATACAATTGATTCACCCCCACTCTCAGTTGTCTTGTGCAATTCAAAAATTGGTATCAGAGTTGTGGTTCCTAGAAGAAGAGCTTAATTGCTCAAGGTATATCCGATGGTGTACAAATTAACAATCCTTGTGTTTGATGGATCCGACTACAGTGTCTAGAAAGTGCAAATGAGAGGTTACCTAATCTCTCTTGGTTACAAAAATTGGAAAGCTATTGAGAAAAAATATGTTGAGCTAGCAAGTGGTCCTTCTTTTGTAGATGAGATTGCTTACTATGAAGAAAATGAAAGATCAAAGTATGCAATCTGTAGTGCTTTATCTAAGACCGAGCTGACAAAAATCGTTTCATTAGGTACTTCTTATGAAGTCTTGGAAAAGTTGAAAGATATCTATGAAGGAAATGATAGAGTCAAATTATCAAAGAAGTTAACAACTAAGCACATATATGAGAACTTCAAAATGGAAGAAGGTGAGGAAATTGCAAGATACTTTGAGAGGGTTCATATTGTAGTAAATGAAGTCAAAAATCAAGGTGGTACTTTGATAGATGTGTTGTCCCACAATTTTTCGTTGCACCAAAAGATCAACTTGTTAATGTCCAATACAACTACCAGAGTTAACAGATCCACGTGAGGTGGTTAGTCCATGTAATGAATCTTGAGGGGAGCACTGACCGTCTGCCAACAAAATCCCCCTCAGTGTTACCCGAGGGGATTCAAACCCAACACCTTTGTATTTGATACCACTTGTTGGGCCATAATTTTTGTTGCACCAAAAGATCGACCTGTTAATGCACGATACAACTACTAGAGTTAACAAATCCATGGGAGGCGGTTAGTCCAAGTCACAAATCCCGAGGGGAGCACTGACCATCTGCCAAAAAGATGAAGATGTAATGGAGAAGATTCCGATGACCCTATCAAAGAGTTACAGTGACAAGGTTTCAGCCATTGAGGAAGTGTATGATTGAAAGAAATTCACTAGAGAAAAACTATTTGGCACCTTGAATGCATTTGAGATGAGGAAATTTGGAAAAGAAAAGGAGAAAACAAAAAAAACCTTCAAAGCAACAAAGTGAGAAGATGATCCGGGTAGTGAAGGTTCAGAGGAATTGGAAGAAAATTTTACAAGGAAGTTGAAGAAAGGTACCAGTAATTACAAAGGTATGTTACCTTTTAAATGTTTCAGTTGTGGAAATATTGGTCACTATGCTTCAAGATGTCCAAATAGATCCATACACAAGAAGGGAAAAGACAATAAAGACAAAAACTTCAAGAAATTATATTATATTAGAGAAGATGTTGGAATTTATGATGATGAATCTGATATTAAGGATGAATGCATGTTTCTAGCCTTAGAGAATAAATCAGTGTCTACTATCCATAGAATATGTGCAAGGGAATGTGGTTTGCAAAACTAGAAGGAAGAGATGAAAAACACTTTGGTTTCTTCCTTTCATGCTAGACAAGACAAAGAATATTGGGTAATTGATAGTGGCTTCTCAAATCATATGAATAGAGACAATATTAAGTTTACTAAACTTGAAAAGTATGATGGAGGAATAATCATGTTTGGAGATGATTTTAGTAGAAAGATTGTTGGAAAAGGAGCAATTAGTTTTGATGGAAAACACAACACTGATGATGTCTATTATGTTAAGGGATTAAGGCATAACATCTTGGGTGTTGGAAAAATGTGTAGCAAAGGATTTAAGATTGTGTTTTAGGATAATACTTGTGAGATCATAAAAGTAGAGTTGTGGTAGCTACAAGAAGAACATATGAAAATATTTTTCAGCTTAAGGGTGCTGATGGTCAGTGTTTTGTGTCTCAAGTTAATGAAAGTTGGCTATGGCACCAGAGGATGGGACATGTAAATTTTGACAACCTAATCAGGATTAGTTCAAGAGAAGTTGTTAGGGATCTACCAAATATCACAAATCCTACCTATGCTATTTGTAAAAGTTGTCAGTTGGGAAAACATACAAGTTGCATCTTTAAAGGAAAAGAACAATAAACTATCAGAATGTTGGAATTGATTCATACAAACCTCTATGGTCCTAAAATAATAAGAATTCTTAATGGTGACAGGCATTTTATTCTTTTTATTGATGATTACTCTAGACTGACATGGGTTACTTTTCTTAGGGAGAAAGCTCAAGCTCTAGATAGATTCAAAGTGTTCAAGGCTATGGTAGAGAATGAAGTGAATCTAAAAATAATTTTTTTAAGGTCTGACAGAGGTGGAAAATTCACCTCCAATGAGTTTAATATGTTTTGTGAGGAGCATGGTATAAAGAGGCATCTTTTTACTCCTAGAAATCCTCAATAGAATGGAGTTTTTGAGAGGAAGAACCAGACAATTCAAGCAGCAAGGACTATGATGAGTGAGGCAAATTTTCCTGAGGTATACTGGAGAGAAGAAATTCACACTATTGTCTACATTCTTAACAAAGTTCAAATCAAAGGAAACAACACAAAGAGATGATGAGAATCTAGGAAAGTTTGATGCAAGGATTGATGAAGGTATTTTTATTGGATATGCAACCAAAAGAAAAGCATATAGATGCCACAATAAGAGATTGAGAAAGATTGTTGAAAGTGGAAATGTGAAAGTTGATGGAAATATGCATAGTCCAGTTGAAACAAGTGAAAATGAACAAGATGAACCTATTTGTAGACAAGAGAAAGAGAATGGTAAGGAAGAATAAGAACATATTGAAGAAGAAGAGACTTTGAAACCTTCTCCTAAGACTCCAAAGTAAGTATAGAAAAATCATCTAGAAGAACAGATAATTGGAGACAAAGGCAAAGGTGTAACAACAAGAAGAAAAGTGATAGCAGCTGAGGTAAATTTGTGTCTACTTTCCAAGATAGAACCTAAAATAGTGTGCGAGGCATGCAAAGATGAAAATTGGTTAGAGTCATGAAAGAGGAATTATAGCAGATAGAGAAAAATTAGACATGGGAATTGGTTCCTAGACCGGTAAACAAGAATTTAATTGGTACAAAATGGGTATTCTAGAATAAGCTAAATGAATATGGTGAAGTAGTAAGAAACAAATCAAGGCTTGTGTGCAAAGGTTATTTACAGGATGAAGGAATAGAATTTAAAGAGATGTTTGTTCTAGTGGCAAGAATGGAAGCCATTCAGATGTTTTTGCCATTTTTTGCTCACAGAGATTTTAAAGTATACCAGATGGATGTCAAGTCTGCATTCCTGAATGGAGAATTGGAAGAAGAAGTCTACACAGAACAACCAGAGGTATTTCAGTTATCAGATCAACAAGATATGGTCTGTAAGCTGAAAAAGGAACTATATGAACTCAAACAAGCTCCCAGAGCATGGTATGCAAGGTTAGATACGTATTTGACTCAACAAAGGTTTAGCAAAGGCTCCACAGATAGCGATCTTTATTTCAATATTGAAGGAAACAATATCCTGATAGTAGTAGTGTATGGTGATGATATTATCTTTAGAGGAAATGATGATATGTGCAAGAAATTTGTAGATGAGATTCAAAAAGAGTTTGAAATGTCCATTATTGGTGAGTTGAATTTGTTTCTTGGACTTCAAGTAAATCAAATTGGTAAGGGCATATTCATTTCACAATCAAAATATGTTAATTAATTATTGAATGATTTTGGAATGGATGAATCCAAACTGGTTTGTACTCCTATGGTGGTTGGATACAAACTAAGTAAGGATGATGAATCTCCTAAAGTTGATGAGAGAAAGTATAGATCTATGATTGGTGGACTACTATATCTTACTTCTACTAGACCAAATATCATGCATGCAGTATGTTTAGTTTCTAGATTTCAAGAAGAACCAAAAGAAACACATGTTACAGTTGTGAAAAGGATATTCAAATACCTAAAAAGGACTCTAGATCATGGTTTTTGGTATCTTAAGAATACTAATTTTACTTTGAATGCTTGCATTGATGTAGATTGGTCTGGTTCTGTAGATGAATGAAAGAGTACAAGTGGTTGTGCATTCTTTCTTGGATACAAGTTGGTTTCACGGCTAAGAAAGAATCAGGATTCAGTTTCTTTATCCACTGCAAAGGCTGAGTATATTGCAGTAACATCTAGTTGTACATAGGTACTTTGGATGAAACAAACATTGAAGGATATAGGTTTGATGTGTGATGATCCTATCCCTATCTTTTGTGATAATACAAGTGTAATAAATATTTCAAAGAATCTAGTAATGCATTCAAGACAAAGCATATATCTATCATATATAATTTCTTAAGGGAGAAGGTATTGGAGAATTAATTTAGGCTTGAATATGTGCCTACAAATGATTAGAGATTAGATATATTTACTAAGACTCTTCCTAAGGATACTTTTGAGTATCTCAAGGAGAATTTGGGGGTTATTGCCCCTCCTTCCGTGAAATAGGTGCACATAGAGGTGCATCAATCTAGTGGATCTACAAATTCATCATTTGTCTGGACTGATGATTGGGATCTACTCCTCAAGGGGGGTAGGGAGTATCATTGTTGCTGAATAGTATGTTTGTTATCATGAGTGCACTCCTAAGGGGGAGTGATTCAAATTTTTTTATGGCAAAAGAATCATGTAAAACTTTTTCTTTTCCATTGATGTCAAAGGGGGAGAGAGAATCATGTGAAAAAGCCCTATCTATATTTGAAAAAGTTGAAAGGTAGAGAGAATCTTGAAAGGAGAAGAGAGTGCAGGAAAGTTGTGTAGGCTGTCTAATCCAAAAAAAAGAAGAGGAAAAGTGTGTATGTTGTCTTTGATGGTTTTTCACATCATGTGTTTCTATCAATGATAAAGGGGGAGATTATTGCAAGTATGAATGAGAATGGCTATGTTGTCATTATTGTCAACACAGTACAAGTTGTTGTAGTGAAAATAATCAAGTGATTTCAGGTAGTGCATGTATAATTGAGATACTATAGAGATGTTGTGAGTACATGAAGATATCTTTATGGTGTTGTAGGTGTGCTGATATGATGTGTTACCAAGTGCTTTTGAGAAAATTAATAAACAATGAAGACAAAGTTGTGTGTGTGTTCAAAATGTGCTCTAGTATAGTGCTATGCATTTATTCTGTGTTGATCCTATGCTTGTGTGGATTTGTAGTATTGTTTATGGGCATCCTTGGGTGATATATCCTAGATTATAGCTTTTTGTTTGATGAAGATTGAAAGTTGAGTTCACCGATTTGTGAACTGGTCTAGTAGATTTGTTTGTCTGTGGATTGGGAGAAATGTTTATGCTCTATAATTCTCTACTGGTTTGTTTTAGGTCTTGCGAATCTGAAGGAAGGCTTGTAATGGTTTTATCTATGTTCTGTAAAAAGTGTTCATAGTTTGGTGCTCCGAAAGACTAGTTCTAGAGTTACTATGTGTATTTGTACAGTCCAGTTGGACCATTGAAAAGTGTTCTCTGTATGAAGATTGTTGTAGTTGCTACAAATGAATCTAAAAGCTTCTAAGAGGTGTTATAGTGTATGGTGAAGTGTTTTATGCGATCCACATGTTATCATCTTGTTGTGAATGCACATACTTCAATGTTCATTGGTGTTTTTATTAGGTTTGATTGACCTGGTGTTTACACATTATACGAAGGATAAGTATCAATTAAGGAAGCATGTGATTGATCCAAGATGTTTTTTTGGGTCTTGGTTAAGTATTAATTTGGTCCACTCTCATTCTTATCCACCGCGAGAATGTTGAGTCACCGACCTAACTTGAAATTGTAAAATAAAGAATGTGTAACCGACCTTGGAGAAAGTTTCTAAGATTGAAGGTGGTATAAATACAAGGAAAGATGTTAAGGTTTGTAAGCCACAAGTGTGAGAACAAAGTAGATGTGAAATATTGTGTGAAATTGATTTGAGGCAACTTTATGAGTCTAATTTCCATTTCCATGGTTTATTAGAGCACATATTTGAGGGATATTAACCATAAAACTTGATGCTTGAGTCATCCCTCAATCTTCCTATCATGCATATACTATCTTCCAATTTCATTTATCCTTATCGATGTCCCTTTCTCTTGCACTCTACACTTGGGGGCAAGTTTCATCCAACCTATCATTCATATCCATTATCCTCTTTACGTTCATCCTTTACCTTTCCACCTTTAATCTTGACAAGGTTAAGGATCTTCTTGAACGTCATACATTTTATCCATATCTTTCATACCATATCCTTCACCTTATCCGTATTTCATCGTCCTATGTAAATACATCCTTTCTTCCCTTTCTTCTTATTTATGAGGAATAGGGGCAAAGTAGTTACGCATTTGTGTGTATATCTTATCTATTTGATTTTGATCATCCTATTCATTAGCCTTGTCCTTGCAGTCTTCCATTTCATATTTCCTAGCTTGTCAAAATTCATGTCCCATTTCCTTCCTTTGTTTTTTATGAGATTAGGGGAAAAATTATAAATGCATGCTTTGTATTTCCTTTCATATCCTTATGCATTACCATTCCATCATAGTTCACATCCTTATCATTTATCCATGATTACACTACCCTAGGAGGGTCATCATGTCCCTTTGCAACCTTGAATCTTATCATGCTAATTATATTTGAGTGTAGTAAAACATTATCCAATCCTCATATATTTTGTCAATAAATCATCAACAATCATCAATCTTATTGTACTTAGAGGAATCAATGATCCTAAGTAATTATCATCCTCATGCTTTATGGAATCAATCAACCCTTATCATCTTTCGACAAGAGATATGTTGCTTGTGTGACATGTTTTGTAGTGAATATTTCATTTTGATCTATCATTTATCCATGGTTGCATTACCTCTACTGTGGAAGATTGTATTCCTTCAATCAATCATCTATCATATTTCATCTCACTCCACCTTTAAAACTTCAAAAAATCCCTAAAAATCATAAAATGTCTTGAAAAAATTCATCAAAATCATAAAATGTCTTGAAAAAATTTATAAAAATCATAAATGTCCTAAAAAATCCATAAAAATCATAAAATGTCTTGAGAAGAATCCCTAAAAATCATAAAATGTCTTAAAGAAATCCCTAAAAAATCATAAAATGTATTGAAAAAATCCATAAAAAATCATAAAATGTCCTAAAAAATCCATAAAAATCATAAAATGTCTTGAAAAAAGCCATAAAAATCATAAAATGTGTTGAAAAAATCCCTAAAAATCATAAAATATCTTGAAAAAATCCCTAAAAATCATAAATTGTCCTGAAAAAATCCAAAAAAATGAAATATTCTGAAAAATTCAAAATTAGTGACACTTTCAAATTGCCACACAGCTTTGAACTTCTACAAAATCAAAAATGCATCAAGATTGACAATTTGTCAAACATTACAACATACTTATCAATCCCCCTTTAAAATGCAACCAAATGCATGAACTACAACAAGCATCAAATTTACATTGAAGCATGATGCATGTTTGTTTGTCAATATTTGATTATTTTATGATTTTATCTTTGGTGGCATGTCTTTTATCTTCTCCAAGATGTCTTGGACTAGAGAGGCGAGAATGGGGCATGTTCACTTGCTTGTTGTCTGTGGATTGTTTCTCATTCATAGGATGATTTATCTTAAGATATGGTTATCCAAAACCATCGGGGACCTATGAGTCTACTGCGGATAAGAGCATTCCTTGTCTAATAGTGTCTTCCATGTAATGAGTATTTAGGTCATCTAAGGTCCTTATGCCTAGATGTTTATACTTTACTGCTAAATAAAAATGTAAATAGTGTTGATGTTATCTAGACGCTTATACTAATTTGTGACATAATAAGCTCTATGATGATAAAACACTCTATAAAGCACAAGAAGCTTCATCACTTTCATTCCCTTCATATCTCTTTTCATCCATCATTTCTTCCATCCTCCATTTCTTCCATCATTTCATTTTCTTCATACTCCTTATCTCAAAGGGTAATTAATCGGTTTATCTAACTGATTCTTATCTTTTAATCCAATATCAAATCAATTAATCTGCTCCTTGATCACTCAATCTATTAATCAATCATTCTTTTGCGCTAGCATCAATCTCAATCATCTTAATTATCTCATCAACTCGGCTATACTGACCATTTCCATCAATTGTTTAGTTATACCCATCAACTATGCATTTTCATCAAATATGTATCTTTTCTTAATCACTCGTGCAAAATAAATTATCAAATCTTATCCTCATGATCTATCGAGAGATTAATCTTATCACAGCTTGTTTGATCAATCTATTGAGGGGGAATATCATCCTTATCATCATCCTTACCTGGATGTTCTTGGGGCATGTATCAGTTAATCAATCTTTTTCTTTGAAACAACGCTCTCAAAGAGGGGCAAAATGTAGACGCATAAAAATATCCTCATAATCATTTTTATCCATTACATATTTCATATAGTCATCTGCATAAATCATTTAACCATTTGCATAATCATTAACTCATCCATTTCATTAATCATTAATCCATAATCATTTAAATACATCCATTACACATTTTACACATAATCATATTTCCATAATCATAAATACATTTGCACAATCATTTATCCATTTCATATTACTCCATTTGCATTATCATTGCTTTAAAACCATTTAATCATTTGTCTAAATTCATAAATCAGTAAATCATTTAATTCTTATCCATTACATAAAATTATTTAATTCATGCATTTAATCTATTTATTCATCCATTAATTCATTAATTCACTTTTTATCCTAATTCCTAAACTTTCATCATATCATAAAGCCACTCATTTATCTCTCCCATTTCAATCAATTGCATTTGATTAAAGAACATGGGATGATTATTCATTTCTCATCTCATGCTTTTTATCCCACATCTCTCCTACAACATGAATCCACCACGTGAGGACATCTATACAAATCCTTCTCTTCTCACCAGAAAAAAATACACCGAATTTTGATCATACATTCTCAATCTTCTTTTCAGTTCATCACAGCTTCTTGTTGCACTTGTGCTCATAAAATCTCAGAGCATCAAATGCATAAACCATGAATCATGGTGAAATAGGAAAACATTGAAGCTGGTTTTCCTTTGAATGCATTTGTTTTAGTTTTTGAATAGTTTAGTTTTCATTTTGCATTTGTATTCATTTTGAAAGGGTTTATTGATGATATTGGAATTTCGATTTTAGTTTATAGATTAAATCATTCAATTTTTCAGTTTTCAACATATACAAAATGGTGAACCTAACATGAAGGCCCAATGGTTTTCTAGTTGTAGTGTATTGTAGATTTAAATAATCCATTGGCTCTTAATTTAAAATTGGATTTGATTCATCATTTACTTTCCCCTCATCTTGGATTGTGTGAGAACTATGGAAGATGTTTGCTATTATCTCATATGAAATACTTTCACAGATTTTTACTTGGGTGCACAAGAAAACATTTGATAAGTAATCTCAAATGTAATTTTTTGTAATATGAGGAAATGAAGAATTTGTTGTAATAAATGAAGAATAATGATGAATAGAAAATTTGTTGTAATAGTCTTTGAATGTATATGAGGAAATGAAGAATAATGTTGAGCATTTTTAGATTTTGAGGAAATACTTGCTGCACTATTCACTTTTACCATTATACATGAAGAGACAACTGCAAAATCTATTTTCATGGCATGATTTGAAGTCACAAACAAGTGGGATAAATCTAACAGAGATTTTGATGGTCTTTTTGTGCTCATAAAATCATTATTTTTTTCATCTTTGATTATGAACTTTCAGCAAATCATTTTAAGTCTTCAGCAAAGGCATTTGATGTCTTCAACATTTACCATCTCAACAAATGTCTTTGATGTCTTCAACATTCACCATCTCAACAAATGCGTTGTGTGCATGTCTACAATTGTGGCATAATCTTTGCCTCTAATTTTTTTAGTTTGCTGCCCCCTTCTTTGTTTGTTGATTGTTTGCCATTTTAATTTTTAGTACTCAATTTAACTTATGTCAGTTTTGATTTAATTAGTATTTAATTTAGTTCTAATTTAGTTTAGTTTTAATTTAGTTTTAATTTAGCTTCAATTTAGTTTTAAATTTAATGTAATTTAGACTAATTTTATATTTAATATAGTTTGCATTTAATTTAGATTTAGTTCAATTTTAATCTAGATTTAGCTTTTAATTTGGATTTAACTTTTAGTCAAAATTTTAATTTTAATTTTAATATAGATTTTAACTTTTAATTTTAATTTAGCTTTTAGCCTTTTAGATTTAGCTTTTACTTTTAATTTATATTTAATTTTTAATTTAAATCTAATTTCTAATTTAGATTTGATTTTTAATTTAGACTTAATTTATTTAGGATTAATTTAGTTTAAAATTAATTCTAATTTAGATTTAACTTAATTTACATCGACTTTTAATTTAAATTAGCTTTCAATTTAAATTAGCTATTAATTTAAATTAGTTTTTTTATTCAGATTAGTTTTTAATTAATTTCTGATTTTAGATTAATTTTTAATTTAAATTAACTTAATTTAGAATAGTTTTTAATTTTAGATTAATTCTTAATCTAGATTAGTTTCTAATTTTAGATTAGTTTTAAAATTTAGATTAATGATTAATTTAGATTAGTTTTTAATTTAGATTAATTTATTTTTCCTTCATAGTTTAATTGTTGATTTTGTGGCTAATCATTGATTTTCTTTTTGCAAGATTACATGTCAAAGACTCGGAAAGTGAAAAAATAAACACACATTTGTCGAAGACTGAAAATCAGAAAACTACTAATGACATTTGGTGCAAGACATTTTTGGAAGACTTAATTTTTTCAAACCGACTGTCTTTTAATGTAGAAAACACTTCAATTAGTACTTAAAAAGAACAACTATCTTTTTTTCACATAGATTTAAATAGGGGGTTAATAAAATTCTATTTTTTGTGCTTGTAAGATGGTAGGTATTATGGTCCCACCTTGTGCAAACTTGGTGATCAGAAAGCCATAAACCATTTTTTTATGTGTTGATCCCTTAAAGGGACCTGCCTCGAAAGAGGGAATGACTCCAACCGATTTTTTGCTTGGGCCGGTATATAAATGGATAAGACTAAATTGTCAAGTCCTCATAGTATGTAGGCTTTACCCATGCAGAGTCACTCAAAATAGGGTACTACCGTAAAACGTATAATAGCTCATAATAGAGTGATTAAAGCCTTAAGTGGCTTTTTGGACGCTCGTGAGGTGCCATGTCCTTGAATATTCACTAAGAACCCCTATTTTAGTAGCCAAAATCCTTCTATTTGTTGGTGTAGGAGGTCGAACCTTTGAAGCCATCCCACACTTTCAGGGTTCATTGTAGAGATGACAAATTTCTTGAGATCCTTGTGGTCTTAGCGAATTCAGAACTTGGTATGTCCGAGAAGTGAGTGTCATGGAGGGGATCCAGTGCTACCAAGTTCCTAGGTCATCCACTCTGAATAGGTGCGGTTGGAGAATTCCAAGTGGGAACCCAACAAATATTGTCCTTGCCAACCCTAGGATTGTGCATGATTAATTTCATCTTAAAATCTAACTTTTTCAAAAAAAAAACTGAAAAACATTATGTCTACTTGTGTCTTGCATGTGTGTTTAAAAAAATCTCAACCAAACAGAACACTTAATCATCCTACAACACCTCAAAACATTTCCAAAACCATCAACCAAATAGGTCTAACCATTATCCTCCATATTCATCCCCGACCTATGTATGAAACCAAAGGATTGAATATTTTGGCCATCATTTGAAAGAGCTTGAAAAACAATTAGAATCCCGACATTTAAATGAAGCGATGCAATCATCTCATGGAAATTCTTTATCACCACCAAAAACTACATCATCCAAGTTCAATGTTTTTGAATTTTTGCAAAGTTTAAATGAGAAGACCAAATCTAAGTCCTCAAACACAGATAATATTGAGCAATCCTACCATGTCATGCATCTATCTTCATCCCCCATAAGTTAAAATAAACCTCATGATTATTTCACCCAAATTAACGAATTGATCCAACCATCCTCTTCCATCATACCATTTACATCAAATGAGTCGTGTCAATCTCTTAGTCCAAAGCATGCTAGCATGGACTCCCTTGCACATCAAGATCAAAGTATTCCTTCCACTCCATCCAATGGTACCAAAATTCCACAACCCCTTCCAATCTCTGACCAAGATCACATTTCTCAAGAATCTCATGATGATCCCCTTATCTCTTTTTGTTTCATCCAAGATGATCCTCTTCCACCTCAAGTGAAAAGTATCCTTTCAAGTCCTCCTTCCACCTCATCTAATGAGTCTATACCATCTCATGATTCCATTGCATCCCAAGAGCATGATATTTTTTCCATCATATCCAATGATGTCCTACCATCTGATGATCAAGATATACTTTCCACAAAATCTCATAATTCCCTTCCTCATCAAAATAAAAATATGCCTCCATTCAAGGATACCTTTCATTCCATGATGATGTACATCCTTATCATGATCAATATATTCCTTTCATACCACTTCATGATGATTCCATACCTAATA
>CM021109.1:237255349-237329510 GCA_007115665.2 Sequoiadendron giganteum | reverse complement strand
TGGAAGCATGATGTCTGTTTGTTTTTCAATCTTTGATTATTTTATGATTTTATCTTTGGTGGCATGTCTTTTAGCCTCTCCAAGATGTCTTGGACTAGAGAGGTGAGGATGGGGCATGTTCACTTGCTTGTTGTCTGTGGATTTTTTCTCATTCATAGGATGGCTCGTCTTAAGAAATGGTTGTCCAAAACCATCAAGGAACTATGAGTCTATTATGGATGAGAGCATTCCTTGTTTGATAGTGTCTTCCATGCAATAAGTATTTAGGTCATCTAAGGTCCCTATGCCTAGATGTTTATACTTTACTGCTAAATAAAAACGGAAAATAGTATTCAAGTCATCTAGACATTCATGTTATCTAGATTCTTATACTAAGTTGTGACATAATAAGCTCTATGTTGATAAAGCACTCTATAAAGCACAAGAAGCTTCATCACTTTCATCTCCTTCATATCTCTTTTCATCCATCATTTCTTCCATCCTTCATTTCTTTCATCATTTCATTTTATTCATGCTCCTTATCTCAAAGGGTAATTAATCAGTTTATCTAACTGATGCTTATCTTTTAATCCAAATATCAAATCAATCAATCTGCTCCTTGATCACTCAATCTATTAATCAATCATTATTTTGCACTAGCATCAATCTCAATCGGCTTAATTTTCCAATCAACCTGACTATACTGATAATTTCCATCAATTGTTTAGTTACGCCCATCAACTGTTCATTTTCATCAAATGTGCATCTCTGCTTAATCACTCGTGCAAAATCAATTATCAAATATTCTCCTCGAGATCTATCAAGAGATTAACCTTATCACAACTTGTTTGATCAATCTCTCGAGGGGGCATATCATCCTTATCATCATCCTTACCCAGATGTCCTTGGGGCATGTATCAGTTAATGAATCTTTTAATTTGAAACAATGCGATAGGCTGCATTATCTCAAAGAGGGGGAAAATGTAGATGCATAAAAATGTCCTCATAATCATTTTTATCCATTGTGTATTTCATATATTCATCTGCATAAATCATTTAACCATTTGCATAATCATTAACTCATCCATTTCATTAATCATTAATCCATAATCATTTAAATACATCCATTACACATTTTATACATAATCAT
The DNA here is from genome assembly GCA_007115665.2 of Sequoiadendron giganteum. Classification (NCBI taxonomy): domain Eukaryota; kingdom Viridiplantae; phylum Streptophyta; class Pinopsida; order Cupressales; family Cupressaceae; genus Sequoiadendron; species Sequoiadendron giganteum. Next base: position 237,328,381 of record CM021109.1, on the reverse strand, counting down.
ATTTCTATAATCATAAATGCATTTCATAAATACATTTGCACAATCATTTATCCATTTCATATTCCTCCATTTTCATTATCATTGAATTAAAACCATTTAATCATTTGTATAAATTCAATAATTTAGTAAATCATTTAATCTTTATCCATTACATAAAATCATTTAATTCATGCATTTAATCTATTTATTCATCCATTAATTCATAAATTCACTTTTAATCCTAATTCCTAAACCTCCATCATATCATAAAGTCACTCATTTATCTCTCTCATTTCAATCAATTTCATTTGATTAAAGAATATGCGATAATTATTCATTTCTCATCTCATGACTTTTATTTCACATCTCTCCTACAACATGAATCCATCGCATGAGGAAATCTATAAAAATCCTTCTCTTCTCACCAAAAAAACATACATTGAATTTTGATCATACATTATCAATATTTTTTTCCGTTCATCATAGCTTCTTGTTGCACTTGTGCTCATAAAAATCTGAGAGCATCAAATGCATAGACAAAGAATCATGGTGAAATAGGAAAACAATGGAGCTGATTTTCCTTTGAATGTATTTGTTTTAGTTTTTGAATAGTTTAGTTTTCATTTTGAATTTTTATTCATTTTAAAAGGTGTTATTGATGATATGTTGGAATTTTGATTTGAGTTTATAGATTAAATGAATCATTTTTTCCATTTTCAACATATACAAGAATATTAGAATGCCTCTTAGCTTGTAAACTTGATGATTATTCAATAGATCTCTTTATTGACGATCCAATTTTTGAATCTAAGAGATTAGAAATCGATTATGAATCTAACTTTGGGAACAAGTATATTCAAGGCATGCCATGGAGGGTATGAAAGGAAATTGAAAGCCAACAATGAGGAATGATAACTCAATTCAGGAAAGCAAATGTTTGCTAAGAGTTCAACTTTGAGTTGATAGAACGTCGTGGAAACACTAAGGGGGAAGAAAGAAAGTGAAATGACTTAGAATAAAGTACCCCACACTATGAAAATTGTAAATATATTTTTGATTTGGAATAACTTTTGACTTCTTCATAAGTCATGATTTCAATCAAGTCATATATTCCATGACCACAAGGACAGGGTATTGGAATTATTGGAGAAAGATAGTGAAAGGTCAAGGATTATGACCAATGAGAGGAATATTTATCACATAATATTTTATATATGGTTGATTGGAAGATCAATTGATAGTATCATTAATGCCTTAAAAAAGGATAGGTAGTATACTCGATCATGAAAGGAAAGATCATTCCCTATGGAATAGGTAAAGAAAAATCTAATTACTCATGATTTGGAATCATTGAGAAAGGTTTGTGCTTGGTAATTAGGTATGCAATTAAATTTGATAGCTTTTGGAACCAACATATTCGAACAAGAATTGTTACCCAAATTAGTAAATATGCTCTATGGGAAATTTAGATTGAGTTGAAAATTGGATTACATATTTTGGAAATGATCAAAGGATAAAATAAATCCAAGGTATGGATTTCCTAAGGTGAAGGAGATTTATCTCCACAAATTATCTAACCATTTTACTTGAGAATCAAATGTGGCATGAGTCCACAAAATAGGTTTCCATTTAGTCAGAATAGGCTAATATGGAGTGGAAAAGAACCTGTGTATCCAAAATTTTGGGAGATTACAGAATGAAATGAGGAGATTGATGCCATATTTAGGACATTGGTATGAAAAAATTATTTGTCGTATGAGGAACCACTATAATTTGGAAAAGATAGAGTAAGATGTTGCAAGGTGTGTAGCAAGTTATTGTCTAGTGTGCAAGGCTCGAACACTCTCTTGAGGTTCTAATGAGGAAGTGGTATACCATTGGAAATAGTTTAATCTCTCTATGTCGATGGAAATGACATAATATTATGGTGGATAGACTCACCAACGTAACCAACATTGGTTGAAAAATTTGATTAATAAGATTTAGGTCCTAAATAATATATTGCATAAAGCAGTTGCTTAATGTTCTCGAGAAGGTTATCTTAGTTGAGAACAAGCAAATAATGTTAAGGTTTTGTAAACCATGGTCATATTATGATAAATTATCAATATATTATTATAGTCGGATAGGAAAAACTGATAAACCAAATCTTGGAGGGTTTGAAGAATACTTCTATCAAAGAAAATTGGTCCATTATATGGAATGAGGGTTAAATCTCTGTTAAGCATAAATAGGCTAAAAAATAGAGTTAACCTTAGAAACGAAAGATTGTCCAATGGAATAGAGGATTGAAAGATCAATGAAAAACTTTGATTGATATGAAGTTTGAATTAGGAAGCAATTTTATGATTAAGGAAAATAATTGAGTCAGTGATGGGCATTCTCGATTTTTGAGTTGTTCAATGGTGTAAATACCAAATAAAAGGATGGGTCCCACGATGTAGTGTATAATACATCGACATTCCTTATCTATTTGGGTTACACTAAGGATAAATTTATTAGCCAATGAGAACATGTTTTTCCAATCAATATGACATAAGTGTCATGTGGTATACAATTGCTATTGTACTAGAGATGTACATATGAGGAAATATGGTTACAATGTATAAAATCTTTGAGAAAGAAAGTATGTGTGAAGCACACAAGTTCTTCCTATGCTTTAGCAAGAGTCACTTAATGCAAGGTCTAGGAAGGATGAGGTTGCAAGAGGTGGTGCTATGAGGGAAAATTGTTATATATATCTATTTTATATATGAAATGGAAATGGTAAGTACAACCTATATTTGAATTTATCTATATGTATTGCAATATGAATATTCTAATGTTTTATGATGAAAGTGGATTAATTTGAAAGTTTAACTACCATTGTAACTGTGCCAAGTTGGATGTAGGTACAAATTCATGCCTCCAGAAGGGAGGGTAAATATCACTAAGGAGAAGTGATTGGTCGAGTAACCCCTAAATGAAGCCTTATTGAGCTTACACACACCCATGACCTAGACTTGGTTTAGAAGAGTCGAGATAGATGGGATTCAATAAGTGAACCCTTCATCTTAGTCTTGGCTTATTGGAATTGGTTGGTCTAGATGAGTATGGTCGGTTGGAGCCAAGTAAGTAACCTTTGAGGATAGGTTGAAATGCTTGAGCAATGTCTTTAATTTATTTGGTTGTTTGACCAAATTTTCATGTTGGAATCTTTGAGTCTTGGGCTTTGTGAATAGTAGTCTTCACGTCAATTTGTATGTACATTAGAAGTATACATGTAGATATGTATATATATAATGACTCGTGCATGAGAATATAATTTCATTTATGCATATATATGAGTAGAAATACTTATGAGCATACTTGTTGTAGACATGGAAAATATACAATACGATCCGATGCACTTGATCTTGATTACTAACATCATTTCTTCCTAAATCATCCTCTCAGCTTATCATTACCTGTCGTCTCTTAATCAAATAAATCATTATTTATTTAATTAGGTCTTTCTCCCATGTTGATTAAATTAATCAATTTAATTTAATTAACCCTAAATCCCTCTTTAATTAAATAACTCATCTTATTTGATTAAATCCCTAAATTATTCTCATTAAATTGAATAAATTAAACCTTGTTTAATTTAATCTAACATCATCCCCCTTTAGTTAAATAAATCAAAATTTATTTAATTAAAGTCTAAATCATTTTCCTCTCAATCTTGATTTAAATAAATCCTAAAATCTAAGTCAGAATTGTCAAATCACCTAATCTCTCATTAAATTGATCAAATCTTGATTAATCTAATCTCAATCACTAAAATCCTCTAAAGAATTCAGCTTCAACAATAAATCAATTACTTTGATTTATTAAATTGCTTATTTTCTCTCAACATGGAATAAAGGAGGAATATTCCCTCAAATTTGAATTCAAAATCCAAGTGGATTTGTCCTTCCAAAAAAGCATTCACTCCTCTTACATGTCCTTGTGCATTGAGCCAAGTGACATTAACTCCATTTCCTTCTCCCTCCAACATGTCACATTGAAATTTCAAAATTTGAATCTCATAGCATTTATCATACACATTGATCAAAATATGCACAACCTTCAACCATTCACATCTTGAAAAGTGGCACTTTGCCATTGGATTTTGAATGATCCCACATTGCTCAATTCCACTCTCTCTTCCATTTTGGAAATATATAAATGAGAGACTCTTCCTCTCATTCTATCATCCAAAAGTTGAGTAAACTTACTATAGTCAACTTCATCCTCATCCACCATTTTAGCAAAGCTACTCTCTTCACATTGAGAGCTAATTTTTTCCATTTCACCTCAAGTGTTCATCACTTTCATAATTTCATAGCTAGGTTATGCCAAATCTCATCAAGGAGATTCAATCATCCAAAAATTATCACATTGCAACAAAGGAGTTGGGAAAGGGCCAATTTCAAAACACCAATTGGCACCAATTCCCCCATGGGATCAAGAGTTTGCATTGCTTAAATTAGGATTTCACTTGTCTTTCATGTTTTATTTCTTCATTTTCCTATTTTGAGTATTTGTAAATGGATTTCATGGGGAATCCTTGTTTTATCTTGCATATGAACCTAACTATGTGTTTGTTTGTAGTGTTTATGTAGAAATAGGATTAGGGTTCACACTTGCATGAGGAATCAATTATATATATGTGTGTATATATATACTTAACCTATATGCATATCGACGAGGCTATGAATATATGTGTTTAAATGGAAAGAACTGAAGTAATGATATATATGTTTAAAATATATAAATTAATATGTGTGTGTAAAGTACATAATGAAAATGTATATTGCATATATAAGCATATATATAAACATATATATCATTATTGTCCAAATTGTTCGTAAATATATATAAGTATATATATATGTGTATATGTGTATTATTGTGTGGAAAATGTGAATGTGGATATATACATTCGTATATCAAATAGTTTATTTAGTGAATTTGATTGTTAATATATATATATATACACATGAAATCATTTCATGTAAAATATGTATATATATATGTGAATCAATTAATAAAAATTATTTTAAATAAATCAGTGGATATTGATATTGAAGCAATACTTTGCATTAGAGGTGGCACAAATATACATCTAGTGCATATGTTAGTGAGGAAGGTCTTAATACAACTTGAACACTACTTATTTGGACAACACATAGATAAACTAAGGATATATTAATTATTCCTAAGCATAATACATAGTGTTGTCTATGTGGAACAATATTAAGACTTTATAGCCAATGCATAAAGCCAACAATAAGAAGGAATTAAAGGCAGCACATAGAATGTGGATTTTGACAAGAGTTTAGTGAAAGGGTAAAGCAAATTCCTAATTCAATATTAACTATGAATCACATATAACATAAGTTGGACAACACTGAAATATGCATGATGTCCAATAAAATCCAATGTATGATATCACTATCAAAGACTTAGTCAAATACGAATGAAGTCAAAGGAAATGTCAACACCTACCCAAGATAGTGCATGGTTTGAAGAAGATTCTACATAAAGACTTACAACCAACGCATTAACGAAGGCAGTCAAAGGTTAACATATAGTATGGTTTTAGCACAATGCCAAGTATTGAACCATAATTATCATTGTTGGTAATGAGCGATGGGAATACATAAGTATTGATCTACTTTGTGAAGTTTATTTAACACAATGAATAAAATGATACAAACTGTGATAAGAGATGTGTTGAGTCAAGGCACTAACAATGCTATTAATATGGAGGTCAATTCATTAATATGTGTTGATTGCCAAGTCTATGACCAAGTCGATTGTGTAAGGTGTAGCCAAATAATTATTCACTGATTCTTCTAATTAAACTGTAGGCTTGAGAATAGGAAATGTGTGGATACTTGGCACAATAATATGAATTATGTGTTTCTTTTAAAAGTCTAATAAGCCTGGAAGTTAATTTACTATATGAAACATGTGCATTATGAAATAGTCAAACTATTGTGGCAAGCATATAGTCAATTTGTTGTATAGTTTTGGTGACTAATGTGATAGGATTCCACCACCATTTCTTTGTGAAGCTAAGTTGATCTAGTATATTTATAAGAATTTTCATTGCTTAAGCCTTAAATATAGGTTGTAGAAGCTGGTTTTTGGGTATAAATATGAGGCATTCTCACCTCATTTGCACACAATTCTTCTTTGCATCATTACGTTTATCCATTCTATTGTATTTTCTATTGAGAGAATTCTTATTTTGCAATGATTTATTGTGAGGAATTTAGTCAGAGGATTTGAGAGGATTTGTCTCTAATTTGATTCTAAGAAAAGGCTAAGCTTGAGATCTAGTGGGTCAAATGGAGAAGCGTTCATCAGGCATGAGATTCTATTCTCTTCATGTTTTATCTTTTATTTCAAAGATCAATTTCCTTGCGTGTTTTTATTTGGAAATGCATCAAATTGCTTGAAATAGAGTAAAGATCTACTTGCTTAAATAAAGGTAAATAATCATGAATGTTATGATCTTATATTTTTTTAACTACTCCATAGTAAGGAGTGACTTTTTATCATTAGTATTATATGCTAGATTTTATGAAATCTTGAATAGCTTAAGGGAGTGATTTAATACTCTTATAAACCCCATATGGGAACTTGGATGTTATTTCTATACATAGATAGTTTACACTACATGGATAATATGAAATGTATCAATTTCATGAATTGACTTGATAGTTAGTGTTAGCTTATAATGTTAGGAAAGCTTAGGAATGATAAGGTTTAGCAATACATCAACAATGATAGTATGAAAGATATGATAGGATGAGACGTCATTTTTCTAATATGTACTTGTATGATCACTTTCTCATTACTCTACTATTGAATGAAACCCTAGCTTGAGAGTAACCTATTTGAGCCAAGAAATATATTGAAAACCCTAGGTTAAGAATTACCTACTAGGTTGGAATATCTACTTGATTACCCATTGGAACCAATAGGTTGAGAATAACTTACTTGGATGGGTTATGTATATGATATTTGTTTGAAAGTGCATAGGTTGAGATCAACCTACACGTTCAAACTGATTGTTGATTATAGATTATATTAGAATTAGGGTATACCAAGGTTGAGACTCACCTATGTGGTTAAGTAGATCACTTGAGCTTATGAAACACTATTTTTTTTTAGCAATAGATGGGATTACCTATTGGGTTAGATTTGTTACTTGTTTGGTTGCTTATTACTCTTGATGTGAAGTCATATTGTTGACAAGATTCTACTCTTTGTTTAACCCTTTTTACTAAGGAGATTGCACTCTCGAATAGAACCATTTACTGATATGATTACTCTTTGAATGAGGTTACTTATTAATGGGATTATACTCTTTATGAGAATCACTTATTGTCATAATATATCACTGAATGGAGTCGGTTATTTATGAATATTTATACTATGATAAGAAAGAGCTTGTGTAAGTATACATTAGATTATAAAGTTATTCCTAGGACTAAGTTGTCCATTGAAGAGAATAGCTTGTTTATGAAAAGTTATTTGTAAACTAGAAAAAATAATAGGTTGTACCTGGGATTAGAATATCCATTGAAGGGGGTAGCTTATGCTTATGATTTATTGGTAGAGAGATCGTTGTGTTTTGGGAAAAGGGGAATAGGTTATTTTTGAGGTTAATGATTACCTATGGAAGGAAATTACCTATGCATAGTATATGAATGGTTATAATCCAAAATGAGCTATGGTAGTGTATGTGAATAGGATGATTGTCACTCGAAGTACTAGGTGAGAATACTTTGGCCAAAGTAGTGTAATTTGCAATTGCTTGCACTGTCAATTCATTGTGTTCCTTTTATGCATTCTAGATTAGGATTTTCATACTTGTAGGTGTAGCTATCGTATGATTAGGTTCTAGATTGTAGGGCACAACACTAAGCTCAAATAGGCTATTTTTTATGTGGTTTTACCAACCATTTTGTTCGTCGAAGGGTAGGGACATCTTACTATATTTGGCAGATGTGCAAGGGATCGCATTTGAGTCTTTGGTTGGTAGAGAAGAACTTGAGTGATGCTTCTCCTCATTAGTTAGCATTCGAGGTTTGTGTATGTTTGTGCTAGTATTGGGGACAACTAGAGTGTGTGCACCAGGGAATTGAGACATCTAGAACATATGCTCCAATGTGGCGATATTGGGACTAGTTTGTATATCTATTGCTAAATGAATCTAAGAAGAGCTATGTATGTATCTTGTACCCATTTATATGGAAGGATGTAATCTTGAATGATAAACTTGATTTTATTCAATATGAAATATATGTTTTGGAAAGATTTGTGAAATTACAATGAAATGCAAAGAAAATTTGGAAATAGTGGTTATTTCAAATGTGCATGTAATTTACATTATGGAAAGAAAAAATTTATTGCTATGTTATGGCATCATGGATCATTCACTTGAGGTGAAAACTTTGAAATGTTATTGAGTAGAACACCAAGGTTGTTACATGTGGTATCAAATCTATCAGGTTTAGCATTGGACCCTATGGGCTCATTACGTAAGTTAAACATAAAACTTATCGAAAGTTAAAGGTTGAAAAGTTCTTATGCCAAGATGGCAAGAAGAAAGAACAAAGTGGAAACAAAAGGAATATATGATCCTTGGAAACTTTTTTAAAGTTTGGGACTAGAGAAGAATCATCCTTAGAGTTAAAAACCCCTAAACCAACAACTCATTATGATACCACCTTGGATAGCGGAAGGTTATGAAATTAGGTTATGTAGGAAAGTTATGAAGGATAACCCTTGATAAAAAATAATTATGAAAAATATCAAGATCTTGCATATAATTAAGAAGTTAGTACCTAGAATAAGGATAGAGACCAGAATGGTAAAAAAAAGAAGCGATCAATGAAGTGGGCATGGTTCCACCAACCAAATTTGGCAAGATCAATATGAAGTTTTGATTAAGATGAGGAAAAGAAACCAAGAAAATTTAGAAGTGCTTAAAGTTATGAGAAAATAAAGTTACCAAAAATTGGGACAAAGACACTTGGAAAGGTGATTGTAAGAAAGAAACTCGAAAAAGTTGGTCTGACAAAGGTTTGGTTAGTACATAGTTTGGTTGAAGTGTAAATTGAACTCACCAACTTTTCAATGAAAATAAACTTATGTCTAGAGGTTCCAAAATGAATTGGAATATTAGAATGCCTCTTAGCTTGTAAAGTTGTTGATTATTCAATAGATCTCTTTATTGACGATCCGATTGTTGAATCTATGAGATTAGAGATCAATTATGAATCTAACTTTGGGATCAAGTATATTCAAGGCATGTCGTGGAGGGTATGAAAGGCAATTGAAAACCAACAATGAGGAATGATAACTCAATTCAGGAAAGAAAATGTTTGTTAAGAGTTCAACTTTGAGTTGATAGAATATCGTGGAAACACTAAGGGGGAAAGAAAGAAAGTGGAATGACTTAGATAAAGTACCCCACGCTATGAAAATCGTAAATATATTTTATATTTGGAATAAATTTTGAATTTTTCGTAAGTCATGATTTCAATCAAGTCATATATTCCATGACCACAAGGATAGGGTATTGGTATTATTGGAGAAATATAGTGAAAGTTCAAGGATTATGACCAATCAGAAAGGAATATTTATCACATAATATTTTATATCTGTTTGATTGGAAGATCAATTTATATTATCATTGACACCTTAGAAAAGGATAGTTAGTATACTCGATCATGATAGGGAAGATCATTGCCTATGGAATAGGTAAGGAAAGATCTAATTACTCATGATTTGGAGTCATTGAGAAAGGTTTGTGCTTGGTAATTAGGTATGAAATTAAATTTGATATCTTTTTGGAACCAACATATTCGAACAAGAATTGTTACCCAAATTAGTACAAATGCTCTACGATAAAGTTAGATAGAGCTGAAAATTGAATTACATCTTTTGGAAATGATCAAAGGATAAAATAAATCCAAGGTATGGATGTCCTAAGGTGAAGGATATTTATCTCCACAAATTATCTAACCATTTTACTTGAGAATCAAATATGGCTTGAGTCCATGAAATAGGTTTTCATTTAGTTAGAATAGGCTAATATGGAGTGGGAAAGAACCTATGTACCTAAACTTTTGGGAGATTAAGGAATGAAATGAGGAAATTGGTGCCATATTTAGGACATTGGTATGACAAAATTATTTGTCAGATAAGGAACCATTAAATTTGGAAAAGAGAGTCAGATGTTGCAAGGTGTGTAGCAAGTTATTGTCCAGTGTGCCAAGAGATGAAGATAGGATGTCTTCATTGGCAGGATCAAACACTCTCTTGAGATACTAGTGAAAAAGTCATAGACCATTGGAAATAGTTTAATCTCTTTAAGTCTATGGAACTAACATAATATTATGGCTGACAAACTCACCAAGGTAACCAACGTTGGTTGAAAATTTTGATTAATAGGATTTAGGTCCTAAATGATATATTGAGTAAAGAAGTTGCTTAATGTTCTTGAGAAGATTATCTCAGTTGAGAAAAAGAAAATAATGTTGAGTTTTTGTAAACCATGATCATATTATGAGAAATTCAATAGAACGAATTCTCAATATATTATTATAGCCGGATAGGCAAAAGTGATAAACAAAATCTTGGAGGATTTGAAGAATACTTCTATCAAAGAAAATCGGTCCATTATATGGAATGAGGGTTAAATCTCTATTTAGCTGAAATAGGCTAAGAAATAGAGTTAACCTTAGAATAGAAAGATTGTCAAATGGAATAGAGGATTGAAAGATCAATGAAAAACTTTGATTGATACGAAGTTTGAATTAGGAAGCAATTTTATGATTAAGGAAAAAAAGAGTCAGGGATGGACGGTCTCAGCTTCTGAGTTGTTCAATGGTGTAAATACCAAAGAAAAGGATGGGACCCATGATGTAATGCAAAATACACCGACATTCCTTATCTATTTGGGTTACACTAAGGATAAATTTAATAGCCAATGAGAACGTGTTTTCCAATCACTATGACATAGGTGTCATGTGGTATACAGTTGCTATTGTATTATAGATGTACATATGAGGAAATATGGGTACAATGTATAAACTCTTTGAGAAAGAAAGTATGCATGAAGCACACAAGTTCTCTCTATGTGTTAGCAAGAGTCACTTAATGCAAGGTCCAGGAAGGACAAGGTTGCAAGAGGTGGTGCTATGAGGGAAAATTGTTATATATATCTATTTTATATATGAAATGAAAATGGTAAGTACAACCTATATTTGAATTTATCTATATGTTAAAGTGCATTGAGTCTTTGGGGACGATGATTCACAAGGGGGGAAGTATGTCACACCCCGTCTTGTTATTACTAATTTACTTTTATCTTTGCGGGTAAATAGGATGATAAATGCTAATCATGACTTCAATATGTTGTTAGGAAAATGGAATATGTGAATATGCAATTTAATATGTTATTGATTTCAAAGGAATGAATATGTTTTGGATGCTCTGCATTGCAATATGAATATTCTAATGTTTTATGATGAAGGTGGATTTCATGTGAACATTTAAATACCATTGAAAATGTGCCAAGTTGGATGTAGTTATAGGTTCACGCCTCAAAAGGGAGGGGAAGTATCACTTAGGAGAAGTGATTGGTCGGGTAACCCCTAAATGAAACCTTACTAAGCTTACACACACTCATGACCTAGACTTGGTTTAGAAGATTCGAGTCAAATAAGATTCGGTAAGTGAACCCTTCCTCTTAGTCTTGACTTATTGGAATTGGTTGGTCTAGATGAGTAGGGTCGGTTCGAACCAAGCAAGTAACCTTTGAGGATAGGTTGAAATTCTTGAGTAATGTCTTTGATTTCTTTGATTGTTTGACCAAATTTTCATGCTGGAATCTTTGTCTTGGGCTTTGTGAATAGTAGTCTTCACGTCGGTCCATATGTATATTAGAAGTATACATGTAGATCTGTATATATATAACGACTCGTGCATGAGAACATAATTATGTTTTTGCATATATGAGTAGAAATACTTATGAGCATACTTCCATGAGGAATTGATTATATATATGTGTATATAAATATATACTTAATGTATATGCATATCGACGAGGATATGAATATATGTGTTTAAATGAAAAGAATCAAAGTAATATTAGTATGTGTGTGAAGTATGTAATGGAAATATGCATTGCATATATAAGTATATATATAAACATATTTTTCGTTATTGTCCAAATTGTTCGTAAATATATATATAAGTATATATGTGTGTGTGTATGTGTGTATGTATATACACGTGTATTATTCTCTGGAAAATGTGAATGTGGATATATACATTTGTATAACAAATAGTTTATTTAGTGAATTTAGTTGTTAATATATATATGTACATGAAAGCATTTCATGCTAAATACAAATATGTGTAGGTCTTAATAAAAGTTAAATGTATTTTATTTGGACAACACATAGATACACTATGGATATATTAATTATTCCTAAGCACAATACATAGCGTTGTCTATGTGGAACAATATTAAGACTTTATAGCCAATGCATAGAGCCAACAACAAGAAGGTTAAAGGAAGCATGTAGAATATGGAGTTTGATAGGAGCTTAGTAAAAGGATAAAGAAAACGCCTAAGTCAATATTGACTATGAATCCCATATAACATAAGTTGGACAATGCTATGGAATATGCATGATGTCCAATAAACTCCAATGTATGATATCACTATCAAAGACTTAGTCAAATAAGAATGAAGGCAAAGGAAATATCAATGCCTACCCAAGATAGCGCATGGTATGAAGAAGAGTCTACATAAAGAATTACAACCGACGCATTAATGAAGGCAGTCAAAGGTTAGCATATAGCATATAGTATGGTTTTAGCATAATGCCAAGTATTGAACCACAATTATCATTGTTGGCAATGAGCAATGGGAATACATAAGTATTGATCTGCTTTGTGAAGTTTATTACACACTAAATAAAATGATGTGAACTGTGATAAGAGGCATGTTGAGTCAAATTACTAACAACACTATTAATATGGAGGTTGATTCATTAATATGTGTTGATTTCCAAGTCTATGACTAAGTCAACTATGTAAGGTGCAACCAGATAATTATTTATTGATTCTTCTGATTAAACCACAGGCTTGAGAATAGGAAATGTGTGGATACTTGGTGTCATACTATCAATTATGTGTTTCTTTTAGAATTTTAATAAGCTTGGAAGTAGATTTACTATATGAAGCATGTGCATTATGAAATAGTCAAACTATTACATGGCAAGCATATAGTCAAAATGTTGTATAGTTTTGGTGAGTAATGTGATAGGAGTCTGCCAGCTTTTCTTTGTGAAGCTAAGTCGATCTAGTATATTACTGAGAAGTTTCATTCCTTAAGCCTTGAATATAGGTTGTAGAAGCTCGTTTTTAGGTATAAATATGAGGCATTCTCACCTCATTTGCACACAATTCTTCTTTGTATCATCACGCTCCTCCATTCTATTTTATTTTCTATTGAGAGAATTATTATTTTGTTGTGAGTTATTGTGAGGAATTTAGTGAGAGGAGTTGAGAGGGTTTTTTGCTAAGTTGATTCTAAGAAAAGGCTAAGTTTGAGATCCAGTGGATCAAATGGAGAAGTGCTTATAAAGCATGAGATTCTATTCTCTTCATGTTTTATCTTTTATTTGAAAGATTGATTTCCTTGCGTGTTTTTATTTGGAAACACATTAGATTGCTTGAAATAGAGTAAAGATCGACTTGCTTAAAGAAAGGGAAAGAATCGTGAATGTTATGATCTCCTTATGATTGTTTTACTTAATCTATAGTAAGGAGTGATTGTTTATCATTATTATTATATATTGGATTTGATGAAAGCTTGAGTAGCTTAAAGGAGTGATTTGATTCTCTTATAAAACCTATATGGGAACTCAAATATTATTTAATACATAGATAGTTTACACTACATGTATAGTGTGAAATGTATCAATGTAATGAAGTGACTTGACACTGTTAGCTTAAAATGCTAGGAAACCTTAGGAATGATAAGGTTTAGAAATACATCAGCAGTGATAGCATGAAAGATATGCTAGGATGATACATCATATTGCTAATATGTACTTGTATGATCACTTTATCATTACTCTTCTATTGAATGAAACCCTAGGTTGAGAGTAACCTATTTGGGTCAAGAAGTATATTGAAAACCCTAGGTTCAGAATTACCTACTAGGTTGGAATATTTACTTGATTACCCATTGGAATCAATAGGTTGAGAACAACTTACTTGGATGGGTTATGTAGATGAGCTTTGTTTGAAAGCGCATAGGTTGAGATTAACCTACACGCTTAGACTGATTGTTGATTATAGATTATATCCGAAATTAGGGTATACCAAGGTTGAGACTCACCTATGTGGTTAAGTAGATCACTTGAGTTTATGAAATACTATTTGTTTGGATCCATAGGTGGGATTACCTATGGGTTTAGAGTTGTTACTTGTTTGGTTTCTTATTACTCTTGATGTGAAGTCATATTGTTGACAAGATTCTACTCTTTGTTAACCCTTTTTACTAAGGAGATTACACTCTCAAATAGAACCATTTACGAATATGATTACTCTTCGAATGAGGTTATTTATTAATGGGATTATAATCTTGATGAGAATCACTTATTTTCGTGATATATTACTGAATGGAGTTGGTTATTTATGAATATTTATACTATGATAAGAAAGAGCTTATGTAGCTATACATTAGATTATAAATTTATTCCTAGGACTAAGTTTTCCATTGAAGAGAATAGCTTGTTTATGCAAAGTTATTTGTAAAGTAGAAAAACTTATAGGTTGTACCTGGGATTAGAATATCCATTGAAGGGGGTAACTTATGCTTATTATTTATTGGTAGAGAGACCATTGTGTTTTGGGAAATGGGGAATAGGTTATTTTTGAGGTTAATGATTACTTATGGAAGGAAGTTACCTATGCATAGTATATGAATGGTTATAATCCAGACCGAGCTATGGTAGTGTATGTGAATAGGATGATTGTCACTCGAAGTACTAGGTGAGAATACTTTGGACAAAGTAGTGTATTTTTCCACTAGTTGCACTATCAATTCATCGTGTTCTTTTTATGCATTTTAGATCAGGATTTTCATACTCATAGGTGTAGCTACCGTATGATTAGGTTCTAGATTATAGGGCACAACACTAAGCTCAAATAGGCTATTTGTTATTGGGTTTTACCAACCAATCTCTTCGTTGAAGGGTAGGACCATCTTACCATATGTGGTAGGACCATCTTACCATATGTTGTAGATGTGCAGGGGATCGCATTTGAGTTCGTGGTTGGCAGAAAAGAACTTGAGTGATGTTTTTTCTCATCAATTGGCGGCCAAGGTTTGTGGATGTTTGCGCCGGTATTGGGGACTAGAGTGTGCGCACCAAGGAATTGAGACATCTAGAATGTATGCTCCAATGTGACAACATCGAGACCACTTTGTATATCTATTGCCAAATGAAGCTCAAAAGAGTTATGTATGTATCTTGTACCCATTTATATGGAAGGATGCAATCTTGAATGATAAACTTGAGTTTATTCAATATGAAATCTATGTTTTGGAAAGATTTGTGAAATTCCAATGAAATGCAATGGATTTTTGGAAATAGTGGTTATTTCAAATGTGCATGTAATTTACATTATGGAAATAATTTTTTTTATTGCTATGTTATGACATCATGGATCATTCACTTGAGGTGAAAACTCTGAAATTTTATTGAGTATCTAACACCGGGGTTGTTACAAGTGAACAAATACTTTAAATCTTATTGACAATGGTGATGTTTCTAAACTTCCATTTGATGTGAATTTTGCAAGAACTATTTGAGATATCATCAATATATAAGGGCATATGTCAGAGGACAACTTACGTGTGGTGGTTGCATGGGTGTTACTAAGCATGAGTTGGGCACTTGTATGTATGATTTAAGGTTGATCATTTGAGTCATATAGGTAAGAATATACAAACTTTATGCACACACACAAAATTTGGAAGGATTAAATAAGGTGTAGGAGATCAACTATGATTATAGGGAGATAAAAATGATGAAATGAGGGGAAAAATAAAAGATGAATTGAAATATGCATACATAAGTTGGGGGATTCAATTAAATAATTTGAATTGAGATAAGTGAGAAAGTGTCCTTAAATCATATGACGTTGACCTTTATAGAGATTCTCAATATTGTAAAAACATCAAACTCAAATCCAAGGTTTACAGAATTTACATTCAATTATAGTAGTGAAAAGAAATAAAATAGTTTCATTTAGAAATTCAAGTTTGTGAATTATAAAAATGATCAATATGATAAATTATTGTAAATTAATTAGTTGAGTTAAAAAATATTATGCAAATATACTATAGAAGTTTGAAAGAAAGGTTGGAGTACTCAACTTTGTTTGCAATGTGGAGATATTTTACTATAAATTATTTTTATGTGAGTCAATCCTACTTTCTATTACTAATATAAGTCTATGATGTTCTAAAAGACTTATTAATGACCTATTATTTGTCAATATCTAATCGGATGCCTATGGCTTTGGTCTCCAATCTACATTTCTAGCCCTTTTCTATAAAAATGACTACTACACTTTTTGTCTTGATAAATTTATCCACCTCTATTTTATATGCTTGGTCATGTCAAGGAATTGGTAGAATACATTTTTTGCATAGATCTAAAATTCTCTTATTTATGTATCTTTAAAATGAATTAGCATTTGTCCTTGTACACAACACTTTAATGCCACAAATTGAATATTTCATACTCAAATTGATAAGTACTACATAATTGAGTTATTATAAACTGAACCCATAAATAAACTTTAACTTAAGAATTTAGAAGTGAAATTAATAATCAAAATATTAAATATAGTCAAATTTAATCAAGATAAAATCAGTTGTGAACTTTTACACTACATTTAAAAAACTGAAATAAAGAAAAATAAAAAATATAGATTTTTCAGCCCTTAAAGTGAATATACTTTTGACTTCGAATCACCAATATTCAATATAATTCATGATAATTATTTGAGAAAACTCACTAGATCCGAAGTGTTTCAGAACACCACCTACATAAAGAATTGTGCCTAAACGTGAAAGTTAGGCCTTGGCCTGATTCTTTCAATTTAGTCTTGAAAAATATTTCAACTCAAATGAAGTCTAAATTTTGCAGCCTTTGTAATGAAATTATGATTCATGACCAAATTAGATCAAAAGAGATCAGAGGGACTTCTCTCATTCTGTGACAGTCAAGAGACATTTGAAAACAGTAGGCGGATTGTTGAATAGCTTCAATCCAATGAAAATATAAACAAGCATCATACATAAAAATTTCTAAGTGAAGGATAGTGGAACCCAATTTTTATAGTCTCAGTCATCAACAGTGATAATACAAACCAAATTATTTATATTCTTCAAATATATCACAAGACAAGCATAACATTCATAGCATCCAAATACAATGGATGCAAAGTCACAAATAATATACTAATTTTCTAAAATCAGTTTTTCATCATACAAGATGAATTACCAATATAATTTAAAGATGAAGTAGTAATTTTATCTATAAAACATGCTTATGTCTATTTACATAGAATAGATACTGTATAAGGAAAAATAGAATGCATATTGACATTGAAAAGCTTGGCACTATGTTTTTGAAATCCTTATCATGTACGCGAACTTGACTGTTGTTGTTGAGAGGAGGAGAGGATAGTTACTAATGAGCATGTGATCCCTGAAGCAGTCCATCTCTGATCTGCTGAGCAACATCACGAACTGCACCAGGCCCATGGGGTATGAAGACTGATGAAGACTTGGAATGTGCTCCAATCTCTTTCATTGTGTCAAAATACTGTGTCACCAACACCATATCCATCACATCCTTTGCAGTTGTGCCAGGCACATTCCCTGAGAAAGCAAGTACACTCTCTTTTAACCCATCCACAATTGCTTGCCTTTGCCGAGCAATGCCAAGTCCTGACAGATACTTTGATTCAGCTTCACCTTCTGCTCTCTTGATTTGTAAAATTTTCTCTGCCTCTGCTTTTTCTTGTGTTGCTACTCTCATTCTTGCAGCTGATATAAAACAATGAAATGAATTGTCATAAAATAGAAACAATATAGGTAAATAAACTAAATAGAAACAAAATATGAAAAAAGTTGAGGATAATGAGTTGGGTTTCCTAAAGTTAGATATAAGAGTGTGCAAAACAATTGGTCATGGATTTTGGAAACTGGTAGCAGCTACATTCTTTAAAAATTGGCTTCAAGATGAGTTTAATTTGTTTTTAAATGTTCTTCTTTTGTAAGGATTTCCTGCTTGGGAACAATTGAATAATTAAGGACAGCTGCAAACTAATTGTGGCATGCAAGAACTGTTGATCCTTACAGATTTGTGTGGAAAACATAGTGTAAGTCCAAGCTTATAGAACATGTAGATTGGAAAACAGTATGTAATCTTGAATTTATAAAGACAATAAAAGACCTAGATCGGTCAAGGAGAAATGATGTAAAGGCAAAAACAAGCATTTTTTTATCAAAGGCAAAAAAATTTGTAGTTTTAAGAGAAATCCCTGTTTAAAATTGATGTGAATTTTCTATTTACTAAAATAGAATGCATTACTTGAATAAATACCATCCATCCATTCACAAAATGCAAAAGTATATGCCAACAATCTCCAAAATCATTAAAATGAAAGGATATGTTGTTCAATTTGACTTCTTGCCTGCATTTATTTCATTCATTGCTTTCTTCACATGCACATCAGGTTCTATATCTACAATAAGCGTTTGCACTATCTCATATCCATAGTTTGACATAGCCTGTAGTCATAAAAAAGGAAAATTGAACGATGAATCATAAAACATTCAAACTTTTTTAATAGTTGCTTCTTTTAAAACAGATATTAAAAACCATCAAAAGATACAAATTTTAGAATAATAAAATGATTCATTCTGTATAATATTTAAGAAATATTTTACTACAACCAGTTGACAATAAATTTCAAATAGACAAAAATCCCAACCTTTTCAAGTTCATCTTCAACAGCTTTAGCAACTTCACTCTTTTGCTCAAAGACATCATCGAGATTCATCTTTGGGACACTTGAACGGACAACTGTAAATCAAACATGGAAACAGGGTGGTGAGCCTCAATCCTTTTTCATAATTTGAAATTTGTTGGTCAGGGTTTCTCTTATTTAATTATCTTCCATCAAATAAGAAAAACAGAGTAACAGGCAATTCCAAGATTAAAGTGGTCGAGGCTCTATAATAAAGTAATATCATATATCTGAAAGTTTGTATTTCACAAAGTTACCATGCATACCAGAAATGGCAATTCTATTAAATTATATTATGAAGTGCAAAATCTGATATGGTTTAGAGATTTTCTTTTTCTTTAGTATTCTAAAATCGGTGAGCTATTACCTAACTACATCTGTACAAATTGTTCATTTACAATCATCCTCCAAATTTCATTTTTAAGAATAAATCACTGTTTGAGACAAACTTTACCATCAAATACATATGCCTGAATTTGTCCCCTTGTATCACTCAGCTTATAAAAAGCCTCACTAGCCTTTTCTGCAAGGGCGCGGTATTGAACAGAGGCCACCACAGTCACAAAAACATTATCCTGCAACAATTTGAAAAAAATATTACTCTCAAAATACAAATATAATCCTTTTTGAAGAAGCTTCTACATTCTTATTAAAAAATTTAAGATCAAAATCAAAACCTATTCTTACCAAGATGTAAATATGATTAAAAAAACCTAAACATCTATAAACAACTATTCCAGAATTTCTTTTTTAAATAAGAGACACTGAAGAGATTTATAAAACCTAAACACATACCTTGGTCTTTGTTTCACAGCGGACATCCAATTTCTGTACTCTTAAGGAAAGATGACCTCTGATTTGGGTTCCACAAACCCATGGCACAAAGTGGCAGCCTGGCTCCAGCACTTCCTTATACTTTCCAAATCTCTCTGTCATGGCCACTGTTGATTGGTCCACTTTTACACAGCAAAATAACTGGCCCATTTTGTTATTCCTGCATTCAAATGAAAAGTCACAACATGCACAGAAATTTTAGCAACACTACAAACCTGTGACTGTAAACATTGAGAACTGTAAATTAAAGGCCAAAATCTTATCACCTAAAATGTAACTCAGAGTAGTTTTCCACAACTATTTAATATCTTACCCTGAAATATGTTCACAGATTTCCTATATAAAGATACTTCTACAGCTGCGAACCGGTCTAAAAGATAAGACTTGAGAATGTATGACTTTGGAATGTATAATGGCATTAACGCTTAAGAATAAATATACCATATAACTTGAACATTTCTTCATAGAAAAGTCCGCCGGCGTTTTTGTCGATGCAGGCTTTTTCCCTAAAACCACGAATTTAATTTACTATATATACACAATACAGAGGGCCGCCCTTATCCCGCACACTGTAAGCTTTTAAGAATCTGATGAGGCAATGTGGACCCCTCTAACTTTGCCGTCTACTCATATACATCTGTCGCTCTGCCGTTAAGACACTAAGCACTGATTCGTGCGGCTTTTTACACACTTTAATCGCTTACAACACACAGGCTGAGCCGGAGCTGCTGTACTTATTTGTGGAAAGGGTAAGCAACCAAGTGAACGACTGAAGATGAAATCATAAGTGCAGGAATTGTAGAAAAGGACAGGTTTTATTTGTGTGATCTGATTAAAAAAGAAAAATGAATATAAATTTTAGTGGCTGTCCCTTCTCTCAGTCGGAAGTAGGCCGGCCCTTCAACATTATGAGCGAGCAGCCTCTGTGCGCACTTCTCTTCTGAGAAAACAAACTTCTTGGAGGATGATAAGCAGCATCTTTTATCTCCAACAGCGCCACTGCCGCTCCGATGTGAACCACAGACATCTAACTGCTCCATACTTGTAACCAGATTATTGGTTTTTGGAGGTTATATCGAGCGGAGTCGTGAACCATAAACAGAAACAAGAGCACAACAAACAGTGTTCTTATTTTCATACGCATCAAACTACCGATATTAAATCAAATGCGGAGGACAATCTTTAATTTTCAACTGAATAATCAGTTAGTAAGATTGATGGAATCCGATGCAATACTATGACGACAAATTTATAGAGGTAGCCATAAATTGCAACAGACTCCTGAAATAGGCATTTGGAACAAAAACATCTTTGCTTGGGTTACACACAACAAATCTACTACAAACTCTTCAAACTTTTCTAGTATATTACTTTCAAACAAAATTCTCACAACTAAATTGAGACTTACAGCATGGTATTCGAAGATCCAGACAACAGACAAAGCTTTTGAGTGCTCGTTAATATTTTTTTTTCAATAAATCAACACATGCAGTTTCTGAATTTGATTATTTAAAATTTATTTTGCATCAAATTTCAACTCACACTTCATGATCCAGAAACTAGAATTATGCAAAATATGATTGATGTTTTCAAACATTTATCAGAAGGTAACCCTTGTATCGCCAAAACTTACCGAGCGACAAATGGTTTCATTGAAAGAAAATTGTTCAATAATACCTTATGAAAAACAAGAGGTCAAAATACTACCTGCTACGACACAGATCTTTCAGTGTAGTGTGTTTAAAAGGTTTTGCAACAGAAATGGAAGAGCCATGCCATTAAAATCCCAGTGAGGAACCATATATGAGCTATTGGGATAGAAAGAATTCCTAGTGCGCCTGGTAGGTATTTATCTCTCCTTTTTTAAAAGAGTAAAGTTGAGATCTTTTAGGATATCTCTCTATATATAAATATAAATAATTTTTATTTTTTTTTGTTTTGTTTTTTTGTTGTTGTTGTTGTTGTTGGGGGTAATAATATGAGATTTTCATTGGGTATGAGGTTTTTATGTGGTCGTTTAAATGTAATTTATGTTTAAAAATAAATAGTTGTGTCTTAATGAGAATAGGATAATTTGAAATCAGCTAGTATTTAGGAAGATTTATTTGTCTCTTTTTTTACATTTGTATCCAATTTTTTCCTACACAAAATATTTTAATATTGTTTATTTCATTAGCAATTGTATATTTTAAATCATTTTCACAACAATTTACTATTGGTGGTATCATTTTCATTGTGGGTGTTGTCTAGATTGTGGTTACTTTTTTGCGAGAGATATATATCATACAAATCATTCATTGTATAACGTTTAACATTTAAAAATAGACATAATTGGTGGGAATAGGAAAATTGCATTAGTTGGTCAATTGCATAAACTGATGATGAAAATAGGCCATGCAAAATCAAATCAAATATTCATGGAGCCACCCGCACCACAAATTACTCTTAAAATGTTGAGCAATGGCTATTAACCAAAGTAAGTTGAGCAGTGACATGGGGATTCAAGTAAGAAATGTTAAATTTATATTGAACCTACAATCATATGATTAAATCTTTAAAACTATTTGCAAATTTCTAGAAAATTAAAATGAATAATATATAATAGCAAAAAGAAAAATTTGAGAAAGGTGGTGAGAGAAACTTCCAATCCCACCCCAAAGATATCCTAAGATCAAAAAGGTATGAGCTCCTATTTTCTTGCACAAGATTCTAATGGTGTGGTCTTTGTTGAGATAAGAAAAATGATATAGACAAAACAAGAAATTAAATCAGATAAATAAATACACACATAGAATTGAGCAAAAGAGAACAGTAAGGATTTTTTAATGTGGTTTGAACCAATTGGCTACATCCACACTCAATAGGGGATTGCTCTTTGTATTACTTCAGGAGTAAAAATCTCTTACAAAATGTTAACTACAACTTTGCAGTACAATACATCTTCTTCTTTCTACAACAAAGAATACACTCTGCACACAATAACTAACAATAGCCAAAATACAATAACCTCCAAAGGAAACTAATTGCAACACCATCAAGAGAGAAAACATGCAGTGGTCGATGCAAGGAGAGAAGGTAGTGGGTTGACTAAGTCATTACATAGTAACTCCAACCATTACACTTGACTTGGATTCACACATACATAACCAACAATCTCCCACTTGAAGACAAGCCATACCGAAAAGAGAGGTGTGTTCAGATATCTCCTACATTTCCAATCCTATCAGTACATTGAAAACTCCATAGGCCTACCCCTAAGATTGCCTCTCTCAGTAGCACCAACAAATCTTCGATCAGTCTTAAGCACCTTATCAAATTGCTCATCCACCCCTTTCTACATTTCGATATCAGCATCTTCTAATTCAGCCTTCCAATGCTTTGCTCCCAATTTTGTAGTCATGCACCCTATGCTAGCAATGGTGATAGTTTGGCACCATTTCTTGTCTTGAACATCATCAACAGTAAAAACCCCTTGGTGGAGAATATTTTTATTCTTGAACAACCTACAGTTGAGCCACTAGTCTTTTTTCTATCTAATGCTTGAATATAGAGCTCTTTGTTGCTTAAAAGCAAATAAAAATTTTAAAAAGAAATTCAGAAACAAGAACACAATAATTCGAGCAATTCCACCAAATTCGCCGCCAACTTTGACAACAGTCTTCTTAGATTTAGCTTCTCCATATTTCATAGTGATCGACATATTTCCAGATGCACAAGTTTCGCTACTGACATCGGGTAAAAGTACAAAGTTGTGTCACACTTTTGGCCAACTTATCAGCATAAATGAATTTTATTATTTATAACTAAAAATCAATTTTGGTCAAACATATGATCTAGTAAGATTCATTCTAGATAAGTTAAATACTTCTATAACTTTTCCAACTAAAATTGTTGGCTCAATGCATATGTAGCACCACTTTTAGGCCAATTTACTAAAAAATGACATTATTTGAAAAAATTAATGTTTCAACAACTCCTACTCATATAAATAACATTTTTTAAAAATGTAAAAATACCTTTTGTAGACCCATAAGTGTAGTTTAAAAATATCTATTTATTTTAATATTTCAATTATTATTTTTATTTTTTACTAAAAACACAAGTTATCAGCACAAAAATCTTAGGTTGATTATCATGCCAAGAAAAATACTAAAACTTATTAAAAAATAAATTAAAATATGATGCCCTAGATAAAAAAATCAAGATTAAGATAGCATAATTTATTTTCTATTTTAGATAAATATTTAATATTAAAGTTGGTGTCGACTAGAAACAAACGTGTTTTAATTCTCGTACATTTAAATATTTATTTAAATCCATGCCTTCAAGTTTCTAGTTATAAATTTACTATAAAAAGCTTGATGTCTCATGTAACGTCATTTTTCAACATTTTATTAGCAACTAAATTATAGTTTTAATTTATAAAAAACTATATTTTGTTGATGGTGTTTTTATGCACTTTTTAACACAGGTAATGCATAGGTGCATCACCTCTCTTGAAAGACAATCTTCCATAATCAAATTGCAGAACACTATACCAAAGTCTCTTGGATGTTAGGTCTTGACTTGCATGGATTATCTCAGTTGATGTTGATGTGATTTTGTTGGCAATCAAAGGGCGAACTTACAAAAGTTAAGTTGGAAGGTTCAAGGTCGATCAAAAAATAGAGTTTTAAAGATGAAAAGTTGTATGTTTGTTGCAGGTTCAAACAACATTCTTAAACTCCATTTCTGACTTAAGATTTGGCTTTACAATGTGCAATGAACCTTAGCACAAGCTACTTATTAAAAAAAGGAAAAAGGGCAAGGAAGAGAGATAGTTCCTGGACCTACAACTACTAATGAATAGTGATCATGGAGGTCTCTGTTGTGGACAACTTCCTAAATACAAAATGTCACTTAACCAAAAAAATTCGCAGTGCCATGAAATTTGTGCTATCTTCTAAGGACTACAAATTTTTAGCACTCATTCACCACATACATGCATGAACAAAGGTAAATATTTAAAGGCAACTTCGAATTTGAATCCAGACTAACTTTGCACAACCATCTACCAGCAACAAATAGCTAAAAGTATGGACAAGAAAGGCATCTACACAGCATAAATTTCCATAAACATGGAACAACATTACTAAATCTACCAAAGTTAACTGAAAGGAAACTAAAACAACAAAGTAAATCCAACTAAATCATCTAACTATGAGAGAAGAATAATGAAACATGAGAAGAAGCTTAGAAATGCACCAAATTCAGTGTATTTCTATTGCAATTTCTACAACATGTCTTTACAACAACTCAACTCTCTCAAAATGAGAGGAGGAGATGCCTATTTATAGTATCCAAAAGGAAAAACATGTGGCCAAGATTTGATCTCATTGTGTGGCCAATATTGACTTACATTAGAGTTTCACCTACCCCTAAAATATATTACATTTTAAAATACACTTTTGTCCATATTCCTATTTTGGCCTCTAGTGACAGCACTGTAGTTATTTTGGCCTCTAGTGACAGCACTGTAGTGTTTTGTCTTTTGTTGATTGCTCTTTGTTGTAGCTATTTTGTAAGTAGCTCTTCACCAACAATAGGGTTGCCTTCTTTATTTTTCAAGGTTGCATATTCCATGAATTTTAGGATCACCGACTGGAGCTTATCGACCTCTATAATATCAGATCTCAACACTTGGTAGCTCCACTCTTTGGAATTGTTAACGATCTTCTCCCAGTCTTCATCATACTTGGTGGTGTGATCCTTGAACAACTCTGACTGGGTGAAGGCTCGAGTAGAAAACCCTATGAAATCAGTGTTTGTCTCGTCCGACATTCCATCTTCCATCTTCTTCTAGAAGTGAGGCTTTACCTTCTCTGCATCGATCTGGACAATGGGTATATCGTACCCCACCATTAGTTTCAAATACCGACTGCAATCTGACCAAACCTCCTTAGCCCAATCGATGTCTGAGTTTACCTTTTCAAGCACTTGCTCCAGCCTCTCTTTCTTTTTCTCAATGTCTCGCTTCTAGATATCCATCAACCAATGATCATCTTCTTTAAATGCAAACTCCTTCTCCTAGATCTCGCTCGACAGCTTGAGGATAGCCTCGATCTTTGGGTAGGTAGACTCATACTTCTTTGGGAATTTAGTGCAAATTTTCCCCATACCCTCAAGAGACTTTCGTATATCTAGTAATTTGTTTGTTGTCTGAACAACATGATTGATGCTCACATTTACAATGTCCAAGACCTGTTGAAACCAGCTCTTTGTAGTCTTGTCCAAGTTCTTTCTCTTTTCTAGCTTATCAATCTACTCTTTTGATATCAACTGCAGCAGGGTTGAGGATATTGTAGGTTGTTCCTTTGTGGATGACCACTGTTAGATGTAGGTTGTCAAATCAGCCACTTGTGCCTTAAACTCATCTTTGGAAACCTTATCCTGTTGGATGAGATGCACCATCGTAGCAATGGATTCTATGAGGTGATCTACCTTTTTCTCCCTTGTGGAAACTCCCAAGTTGATGATGGATATGTTGTAACTTATTCCTTGTTTTCCCACCACCTGTGTGGCTCCCTGTACCATTTTGGATCCTGAGGCATCCATTGTTATCCTTGATCTGATTTTTGGTTTTTTCTCCTTCTTGGTGTTGATATGAGCCCGAGCCAATATAGCCTCCAACCTTGCTTTCGGATCCTTAGGAGTAAGATATTTCTTTTCTAGCTAGTTGGGCATCGAGGAATTTCCCTTATGTGATTCTTGGTCACCTTCCTTGTCATCCTTTCTAATTTCTATAGCCTTATCACTGAGAGCTTCTTTCTTTGTCCTTGTATCCTCCTTTTCGTCATCGGAGTCTTGTATGAACAATATGAGTTTGATATGGGATTTAGTGGGAAAGCATTCATCGGGGTTGGCTTCCCCCTCAACATCCTTTTCTTCTTTTTCTTTATCAGGCCTGTGTTCCTCGGGTTTCTCAATCTCTAGATTCTTATAAGTTTTAGCCTCTTCCTCAGGGTTATCATCTTCCTTATCTTCCTTATTTTCTACTCATTAGAGGATACCTCTTCATTATGTCCAAGGGCATGACCATGTTCCTCCCCTAGAGACTTATCACCTTCTACTTCTATGGCAGTGACCCTTTCTTCAATACTAGGTTGCTTCTCATCCTTTTTATCTTCGATCTCCCTGATATGCTTACCCAATTCAGCGTCAAGCTCAGGATCGAGTATTTCTTCAATTGTCTTTGTGTCCTGACCCTCGCTCTAATCACTATAGGATTCATTGGAAACTTTATCAATTATTTTGTGCTCATATATTGGATGCTCATGGTAGTCATTTTCCTCTTCCTCTAACCTTTTGGCTGCCTCCAATTGTTGTCTTTCCAACTCCTTAGAAATTTGCATTATGGCCTCTATTTTGGGTGGCTCAATAGGAGGGGGAGGAATTGGGATATTGGTCATTACTTGGGCCATGGAAAAATGCACTGACAGGTTTGCAAACATCCCCGAGAGCTCGGATCGTACATTCTGCAAATATTTAGTGAAGGAATCGGGGAGCATGAGCAAAGGCATGGTATTTGTTGTTGTGGAAGATAGAAGAGAGAATGAAGGAGACATGCAAGATGAGGAGATTGGTGAGGTGGTGGTTGAGGATGAATCCATTGATATGACCCTCACCACAGGAGAGGTAGAAACAAGGTGGACAGAGATATCCACCGCCAGAGGAGAAGAGGTACCTACTGCATGCGGGATCAACGGTGTGGTGGAAATGACATTAGTAGCAGCAAATGAGATAGGGGGAGACCTTAACCGATCTATCTCCATATCTTCTCCCTCAGAGAGTGGATCTTCTTGAATTACTGGCATCTTGGTGACACTGCCTAATCTCCTATGTTTCTTGGAAGGCTCACCTTCCAAGGATTTTCTAGCATACACCTTAGGATCAAACTGTTTCTCATCAGTCTCTTTTCTCTTTCTTGAATGAGTGGGTGGAGGGGACCTTGATGTTTCTTCAGTTGATGTAGCAGCTACCCCACCATTAGAATCACTTGGCTCACTTTTGAGCCACTTAAAGGTCAAGACGACCCCTTTTTGTTTCAATCGGGAAACCTAACCATCAATCCATGTCTTCGTTCAAGCCTCAATAGGCTTGGTGAGAGTGTCAAGGTCATTGACCTCATGCTCATCCCAATCAATCATTGGTAGTGATAGATTGGTGATGGCGCTATACCTAGGTTCAATTACAGTGTTTTCCTCTTTCTCCAGCTGATTTGGTATTGGGAACAAGTTCACCCTTTTTACGAAGTATGTGGTCATCCACATATAGTGCCTTATTTGCACTTCAAAGTCATCTTTACAATCTACCCAAAAATCTTAGACACTATGGAGGTGGCCATACTTTTGTCCAATTGCCTTTATGAGAAGGCCATATGGATCCATTCATGGTCTGGCAATGTGGGATTTGAGATGGTATTCTGCCAACTTTTTCTCTGAATTTCCTACACACTAGGAAGTATAGAGCTCATACATCCCTTGGCCAAGTGTAAGGGGATAAGGGATCCCTAGATGTTTGTTTCTTAGGACAACGTGAATGTGTTGCAGCTGCCAAGAGAGTTCTAACAATATTATTCGGTCATTAGGGTACTAGGGAAGCTTCTTTGGTTTCTCCAAGAACCCTTGGGCTCAAATGTAGGTGAACTTTGGATATTGGATAAATAGGGAGGCATACTACTTGAGAAAAGCTCGAGCACTGTGGGAAACTCTTCTCTCAAAGTCACCCCCGAGCAGTCTAATGATATAAGTGATGAATGCATCATTCACCCTGCAGTAGTCCTTTTTCAAGTTCTTGAATTGTAGTTGGGTGTACCTATTGTAAGCCTTCAGTTCTCTGCCAGACTCTTTGTTCAGAGCTCTGAATAACCCATTGTAGTGCCGTTTATCAGCTAGTGAGTACACTAGATAAGAAGTCATATAGAATTTAGAGGTCTTCTTGACATTCATAAATTTTTCATGAAAGAAGTCACTGATTATTCCTCCCCAATAGAATGTGGTTTCCTTTCCATGGAGGATTTGCTTGACAAAATAGACCATCCACTCTTAAAAACATGCTTCACCAGGGAATCCCATTACCTTGCTTAGCAGGGTGACTAAATCATGGTAGTCTTTGAAGAAGTCATTGTGAAAGAGTTCTTGAGGAACCTTTGCAGCACTACCCCATTTTTCCTTTAGCCAGTACTGGTTTATGATTTTCTTGCATTTTATGGGGTCTTCATCCCACATTTTTTTGCATTCCTTGAAAATAGGCAGCTCCATTTTTTCGAAGATAGGAATATGGAAGGTTTTTTTAATTCTCGATGGTGACATGTTGGCCAGAATGTTCCCATATTTTTCAACAATAGTTCTTGTTTCTAGTTGATATGATTCTCTACAAGCCATTACCAACTCATGGGTGATAAAAGCGGGAGGGAAACCAGAAGCATTAACTTTATGCCACTACTCCCAATTAACTTTGCATTTTTTTTCTTGGGGTTTACTCTGACCCTCTCTATGAAATCATCAATGTTGACATGTCTAATGTTTGTATAAGAAATATCCTTCGACTTGGTTGTGATTCTAGAGTGCAACGGTGCCCCCTGGAATTGATATTTCATTTGATCTATATTTTCCTTGTATCTAGGAGCCTTGGAAGTTCTCTTTCCTTTGTCCTTCTCTGCAGTTGCCTCAGAGGTTCCTGCAGCTGATTCCATATATTTTTCACATGGAGGAAAGGTGAGAACAATGAAGCATGAAGGTACAAATATTAACCAAAATCCCTGTAAAACATTGTTAGATTGAATAACTAATCATTCAAGGAATCTAACTTTAATCAAAATTACCATTACTAGATTACCGAAGGGAATTCGGATGATCCGAGCCCTAAAGGTTAGAATTCCCTTGTCAGAATGTTCTTATGAAGGGTGAATAGGGCAGGGATACCCAGATGATCTCTCTCAACATTGGATTTGGGTAATTTGAAGTATTCATGTGGGAAAGGGTCAAATTTTAGCATGTGGGTTAGTGTTTGTTTTGAAATCAGAAGTCATTTGGATCATCATTAGGGCATCGATAATCAAACTGGGGGAAGGTTGTCAAGGGTTAGGCATTTGGAATGGCTCTAGAGAAACCTCATTCCAGGGGCGGAGTTCCAGAGTTTGGAACTCGGAAGGCTGAAGGACGCGTGACTAGGCTTGCAACATTTTTAGTCGCTTGGGTGCTCAAGCCACGATGGTCGGGAAGTTGTTGAAGGATAGCCATGTAAAATAGTGAAGCAGGGACAAAAGTCCATAACTTGCAACCCGGCAGACTAGACCCAAAGGGAGGTTTTGCCTCTCATTTCATCTATTAAAACCTAGTAGAGATTGGAATGTCGGGGCCCGGAGGAAGGATGGATGACTTGGGTTCTTTGTTCAAGACGACCGAAACAAGATGGAATCCCAACGAGGGAAGTCTGATGGGTGGGTTCTGATGGAGGCAAGGACTTAGAGTTTTCATTTAACTCTCTTTTGAACTCAAATGGCAGGGAGGCACTCGGGACCTGAAAGTCAGGAGGCAGTCACTTGACAGTCATTTACAAAAGAAGAATGGCATAGACGGTCCGCAGACAGAAGTCCAGGGGATGGGGCCTCAGGGTCATTTGGAGGTGTTTGTTTTATCACAATTCTCATGTCAAATGGCTATACAGAGTTCGAGGTCTAAAAATACATGGGGAAAACATTGTTCAAAACTGTAGAGAAGGAGCGGCAATTCGAAGGTGAAGTTTTAGAGCTTGAAAGTGAAGAGTTTTTTCGTCAAGGAAAGTTTGTCAAATTTTGGTTTTAAACGGCCAAGGTAGTAGGGAGTCTTGGACTCGAAGGGCACTGTTGCCCATTTTGAAGAACAATGACAAGGGGATATCATTTTTAGTTAGATTTCAAAGTTTTTTAAGGAATGTTTGTAAAATTTCAATACATGAGTTTTGTAACATGATCTCCCCTCTATTAGATTCATATCATTTTATCCCTCATCATCCATTACTTAATAATTAAGTAATTAAAAAAATGTGGCAGGAGGTTGGATGACAAGCATACCTCAAAGACCCGATGAAGAGAGATTTTGAATTCACAAGGAATGGCGCAAGGAGGTCTCGGGGGCGAGGGCGACAAAGGCTGGGAAGGCGCTGCACTGTTATGTTGTTCCTGAAATGTGAAAATCACATGTTGGGACTAATATTTATACCCCTAACTGCAATTAATGCACTTAATAAATGCAAGTACGACGGACGTTGAGGTTGGTGAATTTGAAAATCAGGATGACAGTAGGAGGACCGAAACCTGAGGGCCAAAAAGACGTTAAGGCACGAGCATCTAAAAATTGCCAAGTGTGAAGTAGATGGCGAAGAAGGCATCAGGGTTTGAGGGTTGGAAGGATCGAAGCCGACGGTTGTTCAAAACAACAAACCATCATAGGAAACCCAGGCAGGGAATCTTGGTGAATCAAGGCCAAAGGGCGTGATGGATGACTAGTTTCAATGCAAGTTCAAAATGAAAAATATGAAGCTAAGACCCAGAATCTAGAAGGGTGCAGGCCGAAGGCTGCTAGAAAGAGAAAATCAACCAAGGAAACTCAATAAGGGAAACCCGACGAACCAGGCCTAGGAGGTTCCACGGATGCTAGCAGAAAGGGAAAAGTACCAAAGGAAATCTAGGACTTAGGACTTAACAAATTTTGAGGGGAAAGACATGGTCAACCTAAGATGATGCTTTAAAGGGACGTTGACCATCTAGGAAACCAAAAATAAGGGCATGCAAAATAAGTGACAAAATGACTCAACAAAGTAAAAGAAAGAGAGGGCCCCCTTTCTGAACGGGGCATGTGTTCTATAGACACAAAAAATGATGACTCTGCTAGGAGAAAGCTCCGGCATTGTAAAGATAAATATTCATTCTAAACCTAGAATCTCTAGATTCATATACGAAAGGCCAATTTCCAAGGTTGAACTAATGAACAAGTTAAGGATGAGAGCCTAGATTGAATCACATTGCAACATCATCATGGAAGTGTGTGCATGTTTAGTTCATTTCCTTTCCTTAGAAATCACGTAGAAAAATAATGATTGGAAGAGATAACCTACATAATTTATTTGACCTCAAAAGTAACCTAGACATTTCTCTGGTACTAGTCAGGCGTCCATAGCCCCAACAGAGTTTTCGTTGTGACCCCACAAACATAGCTCTACTACCAGCTAGGCATCCATATCCCTAGTAGAGATATTTGTACACCCATATGGTTGCATAATTTTGTATTTTCTTTTCTTTTCCCTCTTTTTGATATTGCTTTGAAATACTTTCCTTCTCTTTCTCAATCGTGTAAGCATCGAAGCTCACTATGAGTTTGGAAATCACAATGGTCACTAGAGAAGACTTTAGATTTTTCACTTGTCTAGCCTTCCCAACAATTACCACACAATTCTTTAGAAACCTTTAAAGTTCATTTCGTGTATGATCCATGATAAGTGTGGGAGATTCAAACAAGGATGCAATCCTAGATTAGTTCAGAGTTCAAAAGAGGAAACCAACACCTAGGTTTTTCATAGGTTGGTAGTAGGGAATAAAGGAATATCTAGAGAACAAACACGAGTGGCCAACAAAGTGAACTATTTTTCAAGCCGAGCATGACCACTGTAGAAGAAACGAGGAGAGACTCTCATAAAAAAAAAACTATTGGGCAACGAGCAAAACAAAACAAAGCAGGAAAGAAAAACAAGGAAACTTACCCTAACCTATAGACAAGTATTTACAAGAATAGCTTTGAGAGAACTTAGGCTTGGAAGTAATGCTTTAGGTGTTGCCTATTGGCACATAGTGGGACATCCTCACCAGTTAAGTTCTTTAGCCATAAAACATTGTCTCCAAGAATTTTAGCAATCTGAAAGGGGCCAAGCCAAAGCTTGTCGAACTTGTTGTGTCCCCCTTTCTTTTCATGGGCCTTGTCCCAATATAGGACTAGATCAGAAATTTAGAAGGCCTTGATTTTGGCTTGGTGGTCAAACCATCTTTTGAATACACCTTAATGTTTGGTGAAATTTTCTATTGCATTGTCTTGTAATTCTTCTAAATGTAACAACTCAGCTAGGTGAGCTTCTCTATGATCCCCTCCTTCATAAAAATTATTGAGGAATTGGAGGGTAGGGATTTTCAGATGTATTGGAAAGACAAGCTCTAAGTTGTAAACAAGGTGGTAAGGGGAATCACCAAGGGTAGTCTTATGGCATGTGTGATCTACCCAAAGGGGAAAATAGAGTTGGGTATGCCAATCCTTGGGGTTTCTATCAAGCAACTTTTTAATTACCATGATCAAGTTCTTGTTAGTGGATTCAGTAGGGTTATTGCCTTGACGGTAGTAATTAGACGAGAACTTGAGGGCGATTCCATAATCAAAGGCCCAACTAGAAAATTTTAATGAAGCAAAGGTGGGGCCATTATCACATACCAATGCATAAGGACAACTGAAATGATTTAAAATAAAGCTTTCAAGAAAATTTGTAACTACTTCAGTTGTGCATTGCCTACATGCAATTTCCTTTGTCCATCTAGTGAAATAATCAAAAGCAGATAGAATCTACCTATGTCTTGAAGATGATGGAGGGCTTACCAAACCAATGAAGTCAAGAACCCACTGCACAAACGGTCTTACCTCCAAGACTGGTTGTAACGGGATAATAGCATTTTTTCTCTGGCTACCGTGATCTGGCATACATGGCAAGTGCGGATGTGAGTATGAGCATCCTTGAAGACTGTCAGCCAATAATATCTTGCTCTTAGTATTTGATGTGCGCTAGATAAGCCGAATTCGTGACCAGTATCGAACTTTTCATGGAATTCCTTTAGGATCCAATCTGCTTCTCCTTTGCCCAGGCATCTCAGGTAGATACCTTCATGATTCTTCTTGTACAATATGGCTCCTTACAACATGTAACTACTAATCTTCAATCTAAGTGCACACTTTTGGACCCCTCTTAAGTGGGGAAGACATTTGTGATTCAACAGATAGTAAACAACATCTTACCATTCCCCTAGGGAGACGTCTTCAAGCTGATATTGTTGCACTGTGAGTTCAAGCCCTACATCTGCTACTACTTCAGCAATCCTGCAAGTAAGCACCTATCCTCTTACCAATCTCATTGGCTGAATTTCCATATCGTATTCTTGCAGCAATGTAATCCACTTTTCCCTTCATTCGCCTAGCTCATTCTGCATAAGCAATGTCTTTACGGCTAGGTCAAGAACTATGACAAACACTTTATTGTGTAGAATATAATGCTGAAACTTCTTCACTCCCTTAACAAGAGCATACACTTGATTTCCTATGTTGTGGTAATGTAGCTCAACATATTTCAAAGGGGCACTCATGAAGGCGATTAGATGCTCATTCCCATTGTTATCCTTTTGGGTCAAGATGTTGGCACACGGATTATCTGAAGTGAATGAATATATGTAGAAAGGATTCAGATAGTCTAGACTAACTAGCACTAGTGCTTCAGCAATTGCTTGTTTAATTTTTCTAAAGGCTTTCTTTGACTCGGGAGTCCACTCAATCTTGGCATCTTTCTTTAGCATAGCATTGAGCAGTTTGACGATTTTAGCAAAGCATGTGATAAATTTACAGATAAAGTTGATCTTTCCAAAAAAAGATTTTAACTCTTTCTTATTGAATAGCAACTAAATATTCATGATGGCTTGGATACACTCGACATCAATGGAGATCCCATTTTCTGATAAGACATTCCCTAACAACTTTCCCTCGGTCACCCCAAAGATGCATTTCTTTGGATTGAGGGAAACCCCAAATTCATGACACCTTTGAAAAAATTTGCATAAATCAACTACATGACTACCTCGTTGTTTTGAGAATACAGTTAAACCATCCATGTAGATTATTATACACTTTCCAATTAGATCCTTGAAATCAATTTCCATGGCATATTGAAAGGTAGCACTGACATTGATGAGCTCGAATGACATCCGTCTATAGGAAAAAGTGCCCCACTTGGTGGTGAATGTTTTCTTATGTTGGTCTTCATACTACACCATGAATTGGTTGTATTTGGAGTACTGGTCCAAGAAGGACTTCATTTGAGAACCATTTACTATATGCAGTACCTCATCCAATGACGACACATGATAGTTATCCTTTTCTGGGGCTCTATTTAGATTGTGGAACTTAACGCATAATCTAATTTATCCATTCTTTTTTCTAACTGGGACCAAGTTGGCCACCCACGTGGAGTGCGGAATTGGGAAGGTAATCCTAGTAGACAATAGATTTTGCACTTCCTTGTATACAATTGGTTCCAACAAAGCATTGATAGGGCGTTGTCACTGTCAGAATGGCCTCACTTCCGATCTGAGGGGGATGGTGTGTGTGATAATTGAGGTGTCATATTTTTTTCAATCCTCGTAGCTCCAACCAATGATATCATGGTACCTCCACAAAACATCCACTATGCCCCTCCTCTCTTCAGGTGTGCACACCTTGCCAATAAATACATTCTTTGTATCCTCAGTTGTTTTGAGGTTATAGGTGTCACACTGGCCATTTATGGCATCTTTCTTGGCCTAGTGATCCTGATATTTGATTTGATCCAAATCAAATATTCATTGAAGTTGGACCATCCCTCTCGAGATCTTATTGGTTTTGAGGTTGATGACCCCCTCTATATCTAGTTCAACCTCCTTAGGCTCAGCCTCATCAATTATTTGAGCAACGAACACATCGGAGCCAGTAATAAAATCCAGGATGTATTTATCATCATTGAATACCTAGAAATTTGAGACATTATCTAGCACAAACGGAATGGATGTAAGCTCAACTCTGAATCTCTTGAGGCCAGATAATAACAATGGCTGCAAGGTGCTAGCTGCTTGTGCCAAGGCATTGGCAATATGATTTTGAGAGTGTGGGATCAAATGGATATTGAATGCATCTAGCCCTTCTAACAAATCCCATACCCTATGCCTATAATTAGTGAGTCTCTGATCATAACAAGAGTAAAGTTTTATGACTTGCTTTATGACTAACTCCAAGTCTCCGAAGACTTGTAGCATTTTGAATCCTTTTCTTAATGCCATTAAGAGACCAAGGACCAATCCCTTGTACTATGCTAGATTATTAATGTAGTAAAGTTGAAGTTTGTGAGCGGTGAAGTACAACTTACCTTTGGGATTGATCAACTCAAAGTCAGCCCCAGCTCCATGCTTGGACTTGGATCCATCAAAGTGCGACATCCAGAACTCAGGAGAGTCTATGGCCTTGGAATTAACAGGTCTAACTTCTTTGGATGGCGGCCTCATTTCAGCAACCTTAGGAGGTGGTGCGGATTCTACGTTTCTTTGATCTCGCAGTGGTGACCAGACTTCCAGCTTAGGAGCAATTTGCCCTTTGATATGTTCAATTGTTGTTTGACATAAAAAAAATTCAAATTCTGAATGAGCAACATTATTTACCCTACACCAACTAGGTAGCAGGAGCTCTTGGAAATTCATTCTAGCTCCCAAATTGAGTTGGTCTTGTACACACTTTTCTATGAAATCTTGGAGGTCATCTAGCAATCCAAGGTTGCCCTCCTTGTAGGAATATTCATCATCTGATTCGATCAACATTTATGTACTTTGAGGGGTATGGGCCAACCCAACAGGCGGGTTGCACAAGACAAGAAGGATCTCCCCATTTGTCTCCCCTTCAAAGCATTCTTGTTCATCTGAGTACACCATGAGATAGTAATTTTCTAGTTCTATTTCAACAAACAACACCTCATTCGTGTTGTATTTTGTGATCATAAAATTCATGTGTGGCTCCCAGTCTATTCGAATATGATTTGGAATCCCCTTCCATGGTAACCAAAGGTGAGAATATTCAGTTGTGGTGTATCCATTCAATTCCCTAGTGAAATCCCTAACTAAAATTATTCCATAGGTGTCTGGGATGTCAACAACTTCGATGTCAATGGTTTTTTGTATTCCTAGGTTAATAGCAATTTGCATAGGTATTTTGTTAATCTCACCCACTATGTTGATCTCAATTTTATCAAGTTGTTTTACCTTGCACCGAGAAGGAGTTGGAACTATTCACATAGCTTTGCACATGCTCAAGGGCATGACGTTGATGGAAGCTCTCAAATCAAGCAAACAGTTATGCAGATTCTTCCCAAATATTCTGATAGTAGCCAGGAAGGGAGGAGTTTCCAACTTCCCTTGAAATAACCCTTCAGAGATGTCCACTTGGGAAACTTGACCTTTATCCTTATCATTGCCATGTTTTGGGCTTGTGTCTAATTCATTTCCTTGGTTGGTTGTTTGATTGCCTGCTGATTTACAGGTGGATCAACTTTCTTGTTTAAAACCTGTCTGATGACCAACTCATTTTGCGAATCTTCAAAATAAACCCTCTTAGTGGGAGCTTCTTGGGTTGTCTTGGATGAAGGAGTCCCATTTATCATTATGAAGAGGGAATTCCTTACAGTTGGGACTTTGAGCAACTCAAAGGCAGACACACTTAGCTTAACCTTTTTAAATTCTCCTACAATATATTCTCCCATTTTCTCAACTTCTTCATCATAAGCGATATTTCTAAAGGATCTAGTGGTATTTAGGAAGGAGCTAGAGGTCTGATTTTGGTTTTGATTCTATTGCCTATTCTTGTTAAAGCATCGCGTGTGTACATGAGGATATCCTAGGTTCTTGCTAGCATTTGGGTTAGGAGGGATGCTTAAATTATTAGGTGGAGTGGAGGTAGTGAAGGGACCACTAGCATGCCCACAAACCTGTCTATTCCTAAGGTCATAAGGGGTAGTCCTTTGGTGAAACATTTGGACTTCATCCTTCCTAGGCTCTTCTTCGTCTATGGGACCATTATCTACTTAATCGATAAGCTGAGCCAAAGGACTTTCAGAACTTACCTCTTCCATCTTGTTGTTGCTTGTAGTGACCTCCTCCTTCTCAAGCACATTGTTCTCAGTCCTAGGGAAAGGAGCTTAATTGACCACCAACATTAAGGAATCATAAGGTTCAGAAGGGATGAGGTCTCTGCATCCTGAGCTATCAATGGCATTCTAGACTTCAACCTGAAAAATTTCAGCAACTATCTAAAATTTTGGACAATCCAATTAAGAATGTCGACTTGTTTTATTTATGCGACACCAACCAGATAGAGTAGCCTCGGCCAAAGAGACTCTTCTTGTATTATTGTTGTTGTTGTTGGGCTGATCGAGAGGTGTGGGAAAACCACCGTTGTTAGGCCTCATGTTCCACATCAGGTTCTGCCTTTGGGAGGGCCTTCTATCAAATTTATGCCCTGAATTCTAATTCCTATCATAATTTTGTCCAAATGATGTGCTAGTGTCACCGTTGTCTCAGTTGTCATGAACAACACAATTTTCGTGGTTGAGGTTGGCTTGAATGTTTCTCTATGAGGCCTACATGTGATTTTTTTGATTCCTCAAGCGTGTCATCTTTGTAGACATTTTCTTGATCATCTATGTTAGCTCATTGATCCGATCTTTCTTTGTGTTGTTCGGTGGTGGAGCTATGTTTTGAAGGAACACCAGTTCTGCCATTAGCTGATTATGGTGAGCAGGCAAGAAATCAAAAGTTTGGAGAATTTTTAGGACTTGGGGTGGCTGAGAATGGACCCGTTGTTGCTAGGGTAGCAAATAGTGCAAAACCGAAGGTTCCTAGTTCATTGGTTGTCTGGGGTGCAACACTATGGACAACTACGGTACTAGATTCATGAGGGGCATTTGTTGTTGAAGGGCTTGAGTAAGCCCTTGAATCTGTACGGGATGCGCAACTTGTCCGAAAGAGGGCAGCGGGCCAAAAATATTATATCCCAAGTTTGCTCTAGCAATGAGGGCCTCTGCATAGGAATCAACCAATCTAATGGGAGAAGGTCACATCCTCTTTACTAATGTTGCAGTAAGATTGTCCAATGTTGCATAATAGACAAGTAAAATAGCAGCATCATTGAACACCATTGGATTTTGAATTTATGCAGAAAAGTGTTCTTTAGAAGGTCTCACGTGTTGATAGTTCCTACAGACAAATTGATGTACCATTAAAATTCCTCTTCCCTCAAGGATTAAGGAAAGATCCAGCAAGCCACATCCTCATAAATAATATGCATGGTCTTCAAAGCTATCTCAAAAATCCTAACACGTTCTTCTATTGTCCTTTGCAGATCCCAGGGGTTGAACTTCATACAAAAAATTGTAGGATTCTTTGGCATGTCATGGTACAAGTTGAAGGCCAAATCAGATGGATTATT
Source organism: Sequoiadendron giganteum (assembly GCA_007115665.2). Lineage (NCBI taxonomy): Eukaryota > Viridiplantae > Streptophyta > Pinopsida > Cupressales > Cupressaceae > Sequoiadendron > Sequoiadendron giganteum. Next base: position 237,289,085 of record CM021109.1, on the reverse strand, counting down.
ATCAAACCATTCCATGGGAGGGAGAGGTGGAGGTGGTTGTGCTAGATTGTCTTGTGGCTACAAAGGGGTAGCAACGGCTGATGGAACAACTCTCAGAAGTGGGATTGTGTTGGGCTGGAAGGTAGTGTCTAGCCCTTCGGAAGTGGCAACCTAGAAGGTTGTTTGAAGTGGATGAGTAGGAGAATGTGTTCCTAATAATGAAGATCAAGATGGTGGAAAATAGATAGAAGAGAAGGGTGATGGTGAAAGTGAAATGGGCTAGTCAGATGCATTGAAGGCAGATGCTTCCCCTCTCCTAGCTCTCTTAGCTCGGGTAGGGGGTGGTAGCTCTTGGAACTCCCCTTTGTTTGGTGTAGACCTCAATATTATGTAAAATATCTTAAGGGAGAAAGACTCAATTCGATCCATCTTAGTTCCAAAGAGCCCTCCTAGTGCCAGTTTTGTTGATGGTGTTTTTATGCACTTCTTAACATAGGTAATGCATAGGTGCATCACCTCTCTTGAAATACAATCTTCTACAATCAAATTGTGGAGCACTATCCTAAGGTCTCTTGGGTGTCAGGTCTTGACTTGCATGGAGTATCTCAATTGATGTTGATGTGATTTTTTTAGTAATCATAGGGCGAACTTAAAGAAGTTAAGTTGGAAGGAAGGTCGATCTACAAATAGAGTATTAAAGATGGAAAGTTGTACATTTGTTACAAGTTCAAATGACATTCTTAAACTCCATTTCTGACTTAAGATCTGTCTTTACAATGTGCAGGGCAGGGAAGAGAGATAGTTCCTAGACCTGCAACTACTAATGAATAGTGATCATGGAGGTCTCTGTTGTGGACAACTTCTTAAGTAAAAAATCTCACTTAACTAGAAATTTCACAATGCCATGAAATTTGTGATATCTTCTGAGGACTACAGTTGTGTACCACTCATTCACCACATACATTCATGAACAAAGGTAAATATTTAAAGGCAGCTTCGATTTTGAGTCCAAACTAACTTTACACAACCCTCTACCAGCAGTAAATAGCCAAAAGTATGGACAAGAAAGGCATCTACACAACATAAATATTCATAACCATGGAATAGCATTACTAAATCTACCAAAGTTCACTGAAAGGAAACTAAAACAAAAAATTAAATCCAAATAAATCATCTAACTATGAGGGAAGAATCATGAAACATGAGAAGAAATTCAAAAATGCACCAAAGTCAATGTATTTCTATTGCAATTTTTGCATCATGTCTTTACAACAACTCAACTCTCTCAAAATGAGAGGAGAAGACCCCTATTTATAGTATCCAAAAGGAAAAACATGTGGCAAATATTTGATCTCATTGTGTGGCCAATATTGACTTACATTAGGGTTTCGCCTACCCCAAAATATATCATTTTAAAATACACTTTTGTCCATATTCCTATTTTGGCCTCTAGTGACAACACTGTAGCATTTTGGTTTTTGTTGATTTCTCTTTATTGTAGCTATTATGTAAGTAGCTCTTCACCAACAATAGGGTTGCCTTCTTTCTTTTTCAAGGCTGTATATTCCATGAATTTTAGGATAATTGGTTGGAGCTTATCGACCTCTATGATGTCGGATCTCAACACTTGGTAGCTCCAATCTTTGGAATTAGCAACGATCTTCTCACAGTCTTTGTCATACTTGGCAGCATGATCCCTGAAAAGCTTTGACTAAGTGAAGGCTCGAGTAGCAAAACCCATGAAATCAGTGATTATCTCGCCTGACATTCCATCTTCCATCTTCTTCAAGAAGTGAGGCTTTACCTTCTCTACATCGATCAAGACAACAAGTATATTGTACCCTATCATTAGTTTCAAATACCGACTACAATCTGACCAAACCTCCTTGGCCCAGTCGATGTCTAAGTTTACCTTTTCAAGCACTTTCTCTAGCCTCTCTTTCTGGTTCTCAATGTCTCGCTTCTTGATATCCATCAACCAATGATCATCTTCTTTAAATGCAAACTCCGTCTCCCAGATCTCGCTCAGCAGCTTGAGGATAGCCTCAATATTTGGGTAGGTAGACTCATACTTCTCTGGGAAGTTAGTACAAATTTTCCCCGTACCCTCAAGAGACTTTCGTATATCCAGGAATTTATTTGTTGTCTAAACAAATCGATTGATGCTCACATTTCCAATGTCTAATACCTACCAGAACCAACTTTGTAGTCTTATCCAAGTTCTTTCTCTTTTCTAGCTTATCAATCTACTCTTTTGATAGCAACTACGGCAGGCCCGAGGATGTTGTAGGTTGTTCCTCTATGGACGACCACTACTGGATGTAGGTTGTCAAATCAGTCACTTGTGCCTTAAGCTCATCTTTGGAAACCTTATCTTATTGGATGAGATGCACCACCATAGTGATGGATTCTTGGAGGTGATCTACCCTTTTGTCCCTTGTGGCAACTCCCCAGTCAATGGTGGATATGTTGTAACTTATTCCTTGTTCTCCCACCATTGGTGTGGCTACCTGTACCATTCTGGATCCTAAGGCATCCATTGTTACCCTTGATCTGATTTTTGGTTTTTTCTCCTTCTTAGTGTTGATATGAGCCTAGGTGAATATAGCCTCCAACCTTTCTTTTGGATCCTTAGGAGTGGGAGCTCTATTTTCTAGCTGCTTTTCCAACTATTCAGGCATCAAGGACTTTCCCTTAGGTGATTCTTGGTCACCTTCCTTGTCATCCTTTCTGATTTCAATAGCCTTATCACTGAGAGCTTCTTGCTTTGTCCTTGTATCCTTCTCCTCCTCATCGGAGTCTCTTATGAAAACTATGCATTTGATAGAGGATTTAGTGGGAAATCATTCATCGGGGTTGTCTTCCCCCTCAGCATCCTTTTCTTCTTTTTCTTTATTAGGCTTGTGTTCTTCAGGTTGCTCAATCTCTAGATTCCTATAAGTTTCAGCCCCTTCCTCAAGCTTATCCTCTACTGATCTTTCTTATTTTCTAGCTTCTCATGAGGGAATACCTCTTCATTATTTCCAAGGACACATCCATGTTCCCCCACTGGAGACTTATCACCTTCTAGTTTTGTGGCAGTGACCCTTTCTTCAATTTTCTTTGTGTCCTGTCCCTTACCCTAATCACTAGAGGATTCATAGGTAGCTTCATCAATTATTCTTTTCTCAAATATTGGATGCTCATAGTAGTCATCTGACTCTTCCTCTAACCTTTTGGCTGCCTCCAATTGTTGTCTTTCCAATTCATCAGAAATTTGCATTGTGGCCTCCATTTTGGGTGGCTCAGTAGGAGGGGGATGAACTAGGATACTATTCATTTCTTGGGCCATGGAAACCTGCACCACCAGGGTTGCAAACAACCCCAAGATCTCAAATGGCACATTCTACAAATATTTAGTGAAGGACTCGGGGAGCCTGAGCATAGGCATGGTAGCTGTTGCGGTGGCAACTAGAAGAGAGAATGAAGGATACATGCAAGATGAGGAGATTAGTGAGGTGGTGGATAAGGATGAATCCACTAATATGACCCTCACTACGAGAGAGGTAGAAACAAGGTGGACAGAGATATCCACCACCGGCAGAGAATAAGGAACTACTGCATGTGGGATCAGTGGGATGGTGGAAATGACATTAGTAGTAGCAGATGAGATAGGGGGATATCTTGGCCGATCAGTCTCCATATCTTCTCCCTCATGGATTGGATCTTCTTGACTTACTATCATCTCGATAACGTTGCCTTATCTTCTATGTTTCTTGGAAGGTTCACCTTATGAGGCTTTTCTAGCATACAAATTAGGATCAGATTGATTCTCATTAGTCTCTTTTCTCTTTCTTAAATGAGTGGGTGGAGGGGACCTTGATGTTTCATTGATTAATGTAGTATTTTCCTCACCATCAGAACCACTTGGCTCACTTTCAAGCCCCTTAAAGGTCACGATGACCCCCTTTTTTTCAATTGAGCAACCTTCCCATCAATCCATGTCTTTGTTTGAGCCTCAACAAGCTTGGTGAGAGTTACAAGGTCATCAACCTCATGCTCATTCCAATCAATCATTGGTAGTGGTATATTGGCGACAACACTATACTTGGGGTCAATTACAATGCTTTCCACTTCCTCCAGTTGATCTAGTATTGGGAACAAGTTCACCCTTTTAATGAAGTATGTGGTCATCTGCATATAGTGCCTTATTCGCACTTCAAAGTCATCTTTACAATCTGCCCAAAAATATTTGACATTTTGGAGGTGGTCATACTCTTGTCCAATTGCCTTTCTGAGATGGCCATATGGATCCATCTTTGGTCAGGCCATGCGGGATTTGAGATGGCATTCCGCCAACTCTTTCTCTAAATTTCTTGCACACTGGGAATTATAGAGCTCATACATCCCTTGTTTGAGTGTAAGGGGATAAGGGATCCCGACTAGATTTTTTTTGCTTAGAACAATGTGAATGTGTCACAACCGCCAAGAGAGTTCTAACAATATTATCCTATCATTAGGGTACTGGGGCATCTTGCTTGGTTTCTCCAACAACCCTTGGGCTCAATGTAGGTGAACTTTGGATATTGGATAAGCAGGAAGGCATATTGCTTGAGAAAATCTCGAGCACTGTGGGAAACTCTTCTCGTAAATTCACTCCTAAGCAGCCTAATGATATAAGCAATGAATGCATCATTCATCTTGCAATATTCCTTTTCGAAGTTCCTGAACTATAGCTGGGGGTACCTGTTTTAAGCCTTGAGTTCTCTACCAGACTCTTCATTCAGAGCTCTAAATAACCCATTGTAGTTCCTTCTATCATCCAGTGAGTACACTAGATAAGAATTCATATATAATTTAGAGGTCTTCTTGACGTTCATGAATTGTTCATGAAAGAAGTCATTGATTATTCCTCCCCAATAGAATGTGGTATCATTTCTATGGAGGATGTGCTTGACAAAATAGACCATCCACTCTTGAAAATATGCTATGCTAAGGAGGCCCATTACCCTGCTTAGCAGGGTGACTAAATCATGGTAGTCTTCAAAGAAGTCATTATGAAAGAGTTCCTGAGGAACCTTTGCAATGTTGCCCCATTTTTCCTTTAGCCAGTATTGGTTTATGAGTTTCTTGCATTTTATGGTGTCTTCATCCCACATTTCTTTGCACTCCTTGATATTAAGTAACTCCATCATTCTGAAGACAAGAATATGGAAGGTTTTTTTATTCTCGATGGTGACATGTCAGCCAGAATGTTCCCATTTTTGTCAACAAAAGTTCTTGTTTTCGGCTGATATGCTTCTCTGCAAGCCATTACCATTTTGGGGGTGATCAAAGCGGGAGAGAAATCGACAGCTTTAGCTATGCCACTACTCCTGATTAACTTTGCATTCTTTGTCTTGGGGTTTACCCTGACCCTTTGTATGAAATCATCAATGTTGGCATGTCTGATGTTTGTATCATAAATATCTTTCCACTTGGTTGTGATTCTGGAGTGTAACAGTGCCCCCTGGAACTGATATTTCATTTGATCTTTATCTTCCTTGCCTCGAGGAGCCTTGGAATTTCTCTTTCCTTTGTCCTTCTCTACAGCTGCCCCGGAGGTTCCTACAACTAATTCCATATATGCTACACATGGAGGCAAGGTGAGCACAATCAAGCATGAAGGCACAAATATTAACCAAAATCCCTGCAAAACATTGCTAGAATGAATAATTAATCATTCAAGGAATCTAACTTTAATCAAAATTACCATTACTAGATTACCGAAGGGAATTTGAATCATTTGGGCCCTAGAGGCCGAACTTTCGCTATTAGAATGTTGTTCTGAAGGGCGAACAGGGTAGGGAGACCCAGATGATCTCTCTCGACCTTGGATTTGGGTAATTTTAAATATTCACGTGGGAGAGGGTCAAATTTTAGCATGTGGGCCAATGTTTTTTTTGAAATCGGGAGTCATTTGGGTCATCATTAGGGCATTCGGAATCAAACTGAGCGAAGGCTATCAAGGGTTAGCCATATGGAATGGCTCTAGAGAAATGACATTCCAAGGGTATAGTTCTAGATTCTGGAACCCGCAAGGTTGAAGGACACGTGATTAGGCTTGCAACATTTTCAGTTGTTTGGTTGTTCGAGACACGATGACTGGGAAGTCATTGAAGGATAACCGTGTAAAATGGCGAAGTAGGGACGAAAGTTCAGAACTTGCAACCCAACACACCAGACCCAAAGGGAGTTTTCGACTCTCATTTCATCTATTGAAACCTGGTAGAGATCGAATGTCGGGGCCTAGAGGTTGGATGGACGACCTGGGTTCTCCGTTCAGGACAGCCGAAATGAGACAGAATCCCAATAGCGAAAGTTTGGTGGGCAAGGTCCAATGGAGGAAAGGACTTAGAGTTTTCATTTAACTCCAGATTCGAACTCAAACGACAGGGAGGCACTCAAGACCTGTAAGTCGGGAGGTAGTCACTTGACGACCGTTTAGAACAGTGGAATGGCAACGATGGCCTACGGACAGAAGTCCATGGGCCGAGGCTTGAGGGTCATTTGAAGATGTTTGTTTCATCAAAATTTTCATGTAAAATGGCCATTTAGAGTTTGAGGTTTGAAAAGACATGGGGAAAACGTCATTCAAAACCATAGAGAAGGAGCAACAATCTGGAGGCGGAGTTCTGGAGTCTAGAACCCGCGAGAAGTTTTTCCATCAAGGAAAATTTTTAAGATTTCAATTTTAAATGGCCAAGGCAATTGGGAGTCCCTATCCCAAAGGGGACTGTCGCCCATTTTGAAGAACAACGATGGGATATCGTTCTGAGTTCAATTTCAAAGTTTTTTAAGGCATGTTTTGAAGATTTCAATACATGAGTTTTGTAACATGATCTCCCCTCTATTAGATTCATATCATTTTATCCCTCATCGTCCATTACTTAAGCATGAAGTTATTAAAAAATTGTGGCAGGAGGTTGGACGACAAGCATACCTCGAAGACCCAATGAAGAGAGATGTTGAATTCACGAGGAATGACGCATGGAGGTTTTAGGTACGAGGGTGACAAAGGTTGGGGAGGTGTTGCACTTTTTTGTTGTTCCTAACATGTGAAAATGACATGTCAGGACTAATATTTATACCCCTAAGTGCAAATAATGCACTTAATAAATGCAGGTACGGTGGATGTTGAGGTTGGTGAATTCAAAAATCAAGACGACAGTAGGAGGACCGGAATTTGAGGGTTGAAAATATGTTAGAGCACAGCCATCTGAAAATTTCCAAGTGTGAAGCGGATGACGAAGAAGGTGCCGAGGTCCGAGGGTGGAAAGGATGGAATTTGACGGTGGGTGTTGCCACAATAGTGGTTTACAATTTCTGAGAGGAACTGATTTTTTCTGAAATCACATATTTTTAGAAAATTTAATGATTTAAGCCTTAAAAAGTTCCCTTTTAAGGAATCCAATTGAAGAGGCTTTGACCAAACCACCTTAGATCAAACCCCCTTGGATAGAACCTCGCTAGTTTTAAACCATACCTGTAAATGAGTCTCCTTTACACCCATCAAAATGCTGATAAAAAATCACTTTTGATTTACCTTTTGGGGGATCAAATGAATTCATTTAAAATTTATTTTAAATAATTATGGTATTACTCGGAATGAGCTATCCAATGAATATGATTTTAATATGTTTTGGTTTTATTATGTATTTTTTTTTTTAGTTTTATTAAACATAAGTTTTTCATCGAAAATGAAGGTCTTTATTTCACACATGTGAAAAAATAACAGATTATCAAAAAAAAAAAATGAGTGCACTATATATTGAAGTCATTGATCCAATAAAAAAAATAAAATTGAATTTTGATATATACAAAAAAAGTTACGTGTTATACAGTCGTGTTATGTCTGAATTGTAATTGGTTTGACTTCAAAACTTGATTAAAGAAAAAATATTGAATAAAAATCTATCTAACCAAGTGGAAGCACTAGATATCGGAGTTAGAAATCTAAATTAGAAAGAATTATAATTTAATACTTCTTGGAAAAAAAATTTATGTGTTATACGGTGTGCATCACTTTTTAAAAATGTTGTTTTATGAAAAAAACTAGTTTTCATAGGAGATAGAAAAATAAGTTCAATCTGATTCCAAAAATTTTGAAAAAAACATTTTTAGAATCTACAGACAAAATGCGATGAGACTCTATTTTGCATCATCTTCAAATTCCTCATGGTTTAGCTGCAATAGGTGCCTGAATGTGAAGATTTAGTTAAAAATAATAATTTTAGTGTCCAGTTTGGCCAAAAAATTGTAATCCACTAGTGTGGGATAACCCCGGTCATTCAGAACAACAAACCATTATAGGGAACCCAGGTAGGGAATCCCTATGAACCGGGCTCGAAGGACGCGATGAATGACCAGTTTCAACGCAAGTTGAAAATGGAAAAGACGAAGACGAGACCTAGAATTCAGAAGGGCATAGGCCGAAGGCCGTCAGAAAGAGAAAATCAACCAACGAAACCTGACGAGCCAGGCCCAGGAGGTCCCACAGACACTAGCAAAAAGGGAAAAGTACCAAAGGAAATCCAGGACTTAGGACTTAAAAAATTTTGAGGGGCAAGACATGGTCAACCTAAGATGGTGATTTAAAGGGGTGTTGACCATCCAAGACACCAAAAATAAGGGCACACAAAACAAAACGGTGACAAAACGACTCGACAAAGTGAAAGAAAGAGAGGGCCCTTGTTCCTAATAGGGCATGTGTGCTATACACACAACATATTCAAATAAGTTTTTAAATTTTTCAAAAAATTACAAACATAAAATATTCTAAAAAATACACATTTTATTAGTTTACATCATTTCAAAATTCAACACATATATGCCACTTTCTAGTGATTGAAGTTTAAAAGTTAGATCAGTGTTGGTTGTTTCCTTTATAAAAGTGTGACACAACTTTATACTTCTACCCCACCATTACAAACTAATTCCAAACTTTCACTTTGATCACCATTACAAATGGTCTCATCTTCGATCACTTTCAAATTTTCACTCTCATCGCCATTAATTTCATTTGCCCCAGGTTTTATGGCATTAGCCTGCACAACATCATCTAATTGATCCCAAAAACTATCAAACATACTAATACAATTATTAATAACAAAATCAACATCTAATTGATCCAAAGACCTTTGCTTGGCAGTCCACAATGACAAATCTAAAGTAGGATGAACAACTCCTAAATCAGCATAACTCTCTATGACATACAAGGTGCCTAATTTTCAACCCCTTGCAATTACCAAGGCCCCCCTTTTAACCTTGCATCTATTTGATTCAAAACTAATTTCACAACCTTAAGAACCCAGTTGTGCAACCGAGATTACATTTTTTTTGAGTTGGGGAACATATCTAACATCATGTAACAACCAACTATATCCATTTTTCAATTGTAATGAAATATCCCCTTTTTCCAACAACATCACAAGATTCATTATTACTAATAAAAACCTTACTGAAGTCACAAATTTGTAGATTTTTGAAATACTTCTTGCATAGAGTGACATGAAATGATGAACCTGAATCAAGCACCCAACCATTAGTTGGAATTTCTTCTTTGGTTAAAATAAGAACACCTGCATCTTCTTGGTGTGTTGTGTTGGCTTCGTTGTTGATAACCTTTTCTTGACTTTTTGTAGTTCCAACAATTCTTTTTTATGTGACCTGGTTTTCTACAAAACCAACAATCACTGTTTCTACCCCTAGACTTCGATCTTCCTTTGTCGTTATCTTGAATCCTTCCTCTATTTTCAGTACTTACAACAATTAATGCATCACCAGATGAAGGCTCTTTATTTTTCCTCCTCATGTCTTCACTGAGAAGAGTGGCTACAACATCATCAAATTTTAATTTTCTTTTGGTAGCCATCGAATTGCTAACTACCATCACCACACCTTCCCAGTTCTTCGATAAAGAACACAATAATAAAATTGCCTTGATTTCATCATCTAAGTTAATACCCATTGAATTCAATTGAGTGACTAAGGTATTGAATTCATTGCATTGATTCAACATAATCACACCTCTCATTTTTAAATTATAATTTTTCATAATGAATGCCTTATTTGATGTTGATTCCATCTCGTACATTGAAGAGATTTTATCCCACATCTCTTGCATTGTCTTCTCAGTTGATACATTCAAAAGAACATTACTTGAAAACGAAAGAAAAATGGTTGCCCTTGCTTTCCTGTCCAATTTCTCCCAATCTTCGTTTGATAGAGAACCTTCCCTTTGGATTTTCCCTAGCAGTGTGTTTGAGAGATCCTGCTTAATCAACAATGATTCCATCTAAACCTTCCACAATTTGAAGTTTTTCCTTGAATTTTTTTTATTTTCCATTTGTCTGCTTTGTCCATTCTTCCATAAATTTTTCATTGATCTCCAACCAACTTCACCATCGAGCTTCTCAACCAGAGCTCTGATACCAATTGTTGAGATAAGAAAAATGATACAGACAAAACAAGAAATTAAATCAGATAAATAAACACACACACGAAATCGAGCAAAAGAGAACAACAAGGATTTTTTAACGTGGTTCACTAATTGGCTATGTCCACACTCAGTAAAGGATTTCTCTTTGCATTACTTTAGAAGTAAAACTCTCTTACATAATTTTAACTACAGCTCTGCAATACAACATATCTTCTTCTTTCTACAACCAAGAATACGCTTTGCACATAATTACTAACAATAACCAAAATTTAATAACCTTTGAAGGAAACTAATTACAACCCCATCGAGAGAGAAGAACATCTAGTGGTTGATGCAAGGAGAGAAGGTAGTGGGTTGACTAAGCCGTTACATAGTAACTCCAGTCGTTACACTTGACTTAGCTTCATACATAGCCAACAGTCTTATGGAGGGGCTCCAAGAACTACTTTTATGAAGTAGGGGGTCTCATCAACAAACAAAAAATTCCATAGGATCAATTATAATATTTTTCTAATAAATAGGAGCCCCTATTTTTCAGTTTGTAATTTTAAGGGTAAGGTCTTATGAAAAAGGGCATCCTAAAAAAATTTAGTTGATAAAGATATTTTTCTCTTTTTTTTTCTAACAATCTAAAACTTCACATGTTTGACAAGTGGTAGAAAATTTCTTAAGTTAGGGGCAATTTCTAGCCCCACTCCAATTTCACCTCTTCAAAATTGCAATCCTAAGGGGGTGTTTATTTGAAGTTTTTAAATTCTAGCCAATTGGAATTGAATATGTAAAATAATAACATTTATGAGATTACAAGCTTCCATAAATTTTGGAGTTTGAACTTTTAAGCTTAAGTTGCTGCAAAATTCATGGGACCGTCCACTTTAAAATAGTCCTAATTTTTTTAGCAACAACCATTAATTTTTTTTAGGAAGCCCCATCAAACTATACCTAGTAACATATCTTTTAGTATAATGTCACATCTTTCATAAGCACACTGATTTCTTGTCATGGATCAATATATTGATTGATTCATCAAGGACCAACTACAAGTAAAATGTTTCAAGTTCTATAATTCATTGAAGATGTAATAATGAGGAGTGGAGGGACACAACGACAAAGAGAAGACATGTTATACCTTAATAATGGTGTGGAAAATGGGATTCTTCCCTCAAGATGCCTATCCCCCCACCATTAATCTATCTAGATTATCATGTTATATTATTGTATGTCCACATTCAAGTTTACCTACTTCAATATAGTTGTTTTTTAGAATTACCATCACCCTTAATTTTTTATTCTCTTCCTTTTTGTTTTGTTATTTTATTGTATGTCCTTTTTCATTTAATTTATCTAGATTGTTGATTTGGTGTTAGTTAACCCCTTTTTCTTCATCCCCATTTTGTTGTTTATTTATTTTTATTTATTTTATTTCATTTATTATCATATCTATATGATAAGTAACATATTTTTTTATCACTCTAGAAGGGAGATTCAGTGTGTACTACTTTTATCACTTTCCTTTTCTCAATCACCTCAAGAATCATAATAATATTTCTATTATGTTTTTTCTTTTGCACTCTTTGGAAAAATTTGTGAATGATGTGGTTGAAGCTTTGAATTTGGATAGGAACTTTACCATTCTGCACTAGGGGCTTATGTTTAGACTTTACCACTTTCACCTTGCTCTATGCCCTCCTTGACCCAATATTATTGATGAAGTCCCTGCTTCCTCTACTCCGTCATCTGCCAGTCTCATGGATACCCTTGGTCCCAGTAAGAAAAAGTGCATTAAAAACCCAACCTTAAAAACCCCTCCTCGGGATACTTCCCCTAATATTGGGGTTGTTGGAAATAAGAAGGATAAGAAACGTGTTTCCCCTACCCCTAAAGTTAAAACCAAATCTTCCAAGAAAACCAAATTCAAACTTTAGCAAATTGACTTTGATATTGAAATTACTGAAGAAACCAGTACTCTGCATAGGTCCAGTCATCTGGTCGCCAAGCCTGAAAGAGAGAAGAGTGCCAAAGTGGCCTCTGAGTCTGACTATGGAGAGGAAAGTGAGAATAAGAGTAAGGATGAGAAGGATAGGGAGGATGAAGCCCTTTCTTCTTCTTCTAGTAGCTCCTCCCATGTTTATGAGAGTTTAAAAAAGGGTCATATGGGTCCTGCCAGTGTTAGGGCCTCCCCAGTCAAGACTAGGGCCTCGACTATTACTGAAGGGAAGGCCCTCATGGAGGAAGCTAGTAGCAAACAAGACATTGTCTGGGAGGAGGTTGAAAAACTTAAAGACAAAATGGAGAGTCTAGAAAAATGGCTTCAGGATGTCACCTGCTTTGCTCTGAAGATCATGCACAGATCTTCCACCACTTTGTGCCTGTTACAAAAGGATAATTCTATAGACATTTTTGTGGAGGATGTCGACCATAAGAAACTTCTCAAGTTCCTCACCGAGGACTGCACTACTATAAATCTGATCAAGCCTTGCAATGGAAAGAAGGATTAGGGATGTGGGACATGCTCCATTTTGATTGGGAATGGCCTTTCTGGCGATCATGCCTTTTTGTTTTCTTTGTTGATAGCATTAGGAGTTATATATTTTATGCTAATTGGTATAGCCCTTGGTAGACTTTGTTTAAAATTTGTTCTGAAATTATGGATTTTATGATGGACATTATTAGTAGTTTAGTTATTTATGTTGATGTTAAGTATAGGCTGGATAGTTCTCTCTTGCTATTTATTGGTACTATGGTTACTCTGCTCTTAATTTTGTTATGTTTTTTTACATAGTTGGTTTGGGTGCATGGTTTAGTCCTCTGATTGATTGTGTCTATGTTGACATTGTTACTCTACTATTGGTTGTCCTTTGGGCCTTGTTCTAAAGGGACAACACCCTAGTTTTTCTACTTTTTGTATCAAAAACATATTTTTTATGTTTGTTTATTTTTATCATATTTATATGATATGTAATACATTGATTTTCTTTTATTTATTTATTATCATATCTATATTGAAAGTATTGTTGTATATTAATTCTTAGAGTGATATCCTTCCATGAAGAAGCTTCAATAAGAATACAAAAAATATTTTCAATGAATCATAACATCTGCATCATCTACACCAATAAATCAACCAATACATTGATCGATAACAAATAAATATATACTTACAAAATATGTGATATATACTTTTTTTTATTTCCTTTAATTATTATCATAGATCTATATCAAATATTTTATATTTGTATTAATTAAAATTTAAAGTACTATTATATAGTAGTTTTTAGAGAGATGGTGTCCTTCCACGAAGAAGTCTTAATAATAATACAAAAAGATATTTTCAATTAATTATAACATATACATCATCTACATGAATAAATCAATCAATATATTGATCCATAACAAATAAATAAATACTTACAAAATATGTGATTATAAAAATTTTGTTTATAATTTACATATCATCATATCTATATCAAATATTTTATATGTGTATTAATTAAAACTTAGATTATTATTGTATATTAATTTTTAGAGAGAATGGTATCCTTCCATGAAAAAGTCTCAATAACAATTTATAAAAAGACAATTTCAATGATTCGTAACATATACATCATCTACTGTTAATGAGATGTGTGCTGCCAGGAATGAAGGTGTTAAGAATGTGGCCTATGATGTTGAAGTTGCAAATATCCTAAATAATTTGTAATGTCGTTGGGTGGGTTCTTTCTTTTTGGTTGACTATTTGTTGTGGTCTTGTTGTGAGTGGGCTATTTTGCTTTTGATGTCTTTTTCTTTCGTTAACAACTGCTTTTTGATGTAAAGGGTTATGTGCCCCTTCAAACCCCATTGTTTTACCTTTAATCAAAACATATACATCATCTACATGAATAAATCAATCAATACATTGATCCATAACAAATAAATAAATACTTACAAACTATGTGATATAAGTTTTTCCTTTAGTTTATTTATTATCATATCTATATCAAATATTTTTTATTTGTATTAATTAGCATTTAAAGTATTATTGTATATTAATTTTTAGAGAGAATAATATCCTTTCATGAAGAAGTCTTAATAACAATACAAAAGACATTTTCAATGAATATTTAACATCTATACCAATTACACCAATAAATCAATCAATACATTGATTCATAACAAAAAAATAAATACTTTTAAAATATGTGATATACAATATTTTTCTTTAATTTATTTATTATCATATCTATATAAAATATTTAATATTTGTATTAATTAAAGTTTAAAGTAGTATTGTACATTAATTTTTAGAGAGAATTATATCCTTCGATAAAGAAGTCTTAATAACAATACAAAAATACCTTTTCAATGAATCATAACATCTACATTAATAAGTCAATCAATATATTGATCCATAACAAATAAATAAATATTTACAAAATATATGATACACAATATTTTTCTTTTATTTATTTTATCATATCTCTATCAGATATCTTATATTTATGTTAATTAAAATTTAAACTATTATTATATATTATTTTTTTGGAAAGAATAATATTCTTCCATAAAAAATCTTAATAACAATAAAAAGTAAGTTTCCATTGAATCATAATATCTACACCAGTAAATCAATTAATATATTAATCCATAACAAATAAAACAAAAAAAAACATTTTAGAAGAAAAAACAAAAAAATAATTAAAAAAAAAACATTTTTAATAATAGTTATTCAAAAAATTAATATAATACTACAATAATAATAATGCCGAAGCGCGACGTAAACGGCAAGCGAGTAGAAAAATTAAGCGGTTACAACGGTTCCGGCTCGGCCTGCGTGTTTTAAGCGGTTACCGTGGGAAAGAAGTTCGAGGGGCCCACATTGCCACGTGGATATTATATATGAACGTACCGGATAAGGACAGCCAATAGAGCGGACTGGATATATCCAAAGGTTGTTGAGGATTCGGATATACTTAAGAGCAATAATTTTCTTTTATTCGGTCATACAACAGTTGTGAACATTCATATCTGCAACAACAACAATGCTATAAATATATTATTGTTAAGCAAGTTTGGTGCACATTGGATCATCCAATCTACATTTGGTCATATTAATTAATTAACTAAAATTTAAAATTTTAATTTTAATTAATAAATATGATTAAATAAGTATTTATTGAAAAGTATAATGAAAATACGTGTTTAAAATTGATTGAATATTTTATCTGTTTTATTATGTTATTTTAATAATTAAATAAAATATAAAAAGAGTTATGATAGTGTGTTATAATTTATTTTCAAACAATCTCAAAATCAATGTTTGCATTAATAAATTTAAATTAAAAAAAAAAAAAAACAAATTTAGAATATGATTGTATAAATGTAAAAAAATAATCAAAATTATTTATAGATGAATTTTTATTTATTACGTCAAAGGCGTGTTCTATTTGAGCTTTTGAAGCTCAAATTGTTCGCCAACGGCTGCAAACTATTGAGATGAGAGGGAAGAAGGTTGAGGCACTTGCAACTGTTGATTGTTGAAAGGAGGCTTGCCGTCACACCAACAAACAGTAAAGTCTAGCATTTATTCCTCTGGCACTGCATATTCATCGTCTGCGGCGGATGTAAAAATATCAATCTCCCACCCAAAATATCCCAGTCGCTTCCCATTCAATGTTGTGTTGCTTTAGCTTCTCCACGTACGTAGCATAGCAGTTATTGCATACGAGGAGGTAGGCGGTAGTGGACGACATTAGGGTTTTCTATGCCTACTTGCAAATCCATTTCATGCCTATTATATGCTTCCACAATATGCAGGGCACTTACAACGACAACATCTTACAAAAATCCCCCTTCTGTTTGATGGATGTCCTCAACCTGGTTGCAAAGCTCCCATTTGAGGCTACGTAGGGAGGATGCTAGCAAGGTTGGGAACCTGGGTGTAACACCCGCCAGTTGCATTTGCTTAAAATTTTCTAAAGCCTTTTCAACAAACCCATTTTTAATAAATCTTGCAATCATTGCTTTGCATGAGTTGATATCTCTTTGAGGCATTCTGTCAAACATTTTGTGTGCCTTCTCTATTCTTCCAATGTTCTCATACATGTCTAAATAAGCATAGTCATGATAGTCCACATAATTTTATGTTGTTTCTAAACTTTCTAATCCACACCAAACTCTCTCCCTCAATGACCTTCCACAACTCTTTGGCATACTTATTGCACACCAAGGTGCCATTGCTAGTTTAATATTTGTTGGTAATACATAGTTAATCTTGCATTGAAAAGAATCATATAATTAGGAAGGGGTCCCATGAAAAGAAGAAAATTATGCTACAGGATAATTATAAAATCTTGTGGAAAGAAATAGAAGTCCCAAATTTTTAGATTTTAGATTGAAAGGGATATCTTTGAAGTGGGGTTAAAACATTTCCTCACCAACTTCCTAAAATTTTGTTGCCACACATGTCATTTGTCTATAATTATAAAAAAATATGTCAATATTTTTTTAGATTTAGCTATATAATTGTAGATTCAACATTCTTTGTTGTTAAAAAATAATTATGAGACCACTAACTTCATAAAACTATGGAGCTTAAATTTTTAAGCTTACCCTTTATTACAAAATCCATGGGACCCCTTTCCTATAAAAACTCATAAAAATTCTCACAACACTCACCAAGATATTTTAAGAAGCTCCCCTTTTATGTGAATGTAGCCTTAGAATAGGAGAAGAGTGGCTTTTGGCACACACAATTCCTTTAAGGTCACAAAAATGAAAAATAAATTCCTCTAATATCTACCCTTTATGCCAAAAATTAATCTAAAAGACATTAATCTAGGTGCTAAGATTCAAAATCTAAATGATAAAGTGATAATTGAAAAATTCACCAACTACAAGCCTACAAAGTAAAGCATTCAAAAATGGATCAAGGAAAATAAGGGTTTGGATAATCACATATTCTTCCTTCCAAAAGGGTTCTTCATGGTTGTATGTTTGTATAACATAACTTGTGACAAAATTTTGTCTAGATGTCCTTGGTTAATGGATGGTATGGGATAATATTTATAGGAATGAGTGTCAAATTTAGATATAATATCCATAAATTTGACTTTTTCCCAAAGGTGTTTGGGATTGTATGTATGCCTACAAATGATTAGGATATCTTTATGCTTTCCAAAATTCACAACTCTTCAAGATGATTCACAATGGAAAACATTTATGTAATTAAAGAATGGTTCAATGTATATGCTTACACTTGTATAAAATTAGATCTTCCCATCAAATTTTTGAATTTTATAATTTAGAATCAAAAGCTAGATCTTGGACTCGATAAATTAAAATTGAAGTTCCCCAATTCTATTATTTTATTTTCTCAAAACCAAGACATTTAAGATCAATGAGCCCTTCATTTAAAAATTTAGAGGACTCATAAAAATGGATGATGTCACTCCAATACAAGAGTAGTACACCTATTCTCATCCTTCACTAATATGATATTAGAATGTCTCCATTGAAAAGCCCTCATCCACACCTAAGTCAAAAAACATAAAAATGAGATGAAGTTTATAATCAGTTTTAAATGGAAAACTGTATAGTGTTGAATTGACATAATATAGTGAATGTGTGTGTACCCATGTGTTGATTGCACATATTTTTAATTAGTGTTGTATGAACAAAGCATATTAGGATGTTGTGTTAAGCATGAAAGGGGAGGTTTTGGTATAGAATGGCCTTATGTTGAATCACTTTGTAGGAGCATTGGTTATGTAGGAATGCACATGAATCATTCACCTTTTCTTGTCAAGTAATACCCTCTATTGTATCTAGTGTGTAGATGAAGTACTAAATTGAACTTGATATAAAATATCCATTAGTTGTGTTGAAACATTATGTGGCTATTTATAGATCACTTCACCCTTTCTTATAGATAAGAATCTACTTTATGCTAGACAAACCTAATGGTGTTAGCATACAAAGTAAGAATCATTACACCCTTTCTTATAGAATCATGTCCTCATTATGTTAGAAAGGCTAAGAGGTATCAACATAGAAAATAGGATTAATTGTTCATAATGCACAATTTGGTGATGTGTGTTCTTATTGATGGCTTGTAGATGTAACCCCAAAAGTATTTTACAAATCCCAAGTGTTAGTGAAGACCTAAAGTATTCATATTTCTACCTAGGAACTAATAAATGTCTAAAGTGTGCTAGCATAGCTATAGTAAAGCATGATCCTAACTATGCATACTTGTAAATGTTGAGAGGAACTTACACCTAGAAATTAAAACTAAAAGGGGAGGGTTTCTATTGACATATTTTATGCCACCCTTGGATGCACACCAATTATGTCCGATTAGAGAGATCCTATATGTGCATCCTTTTAGAATCGATGTTTATTTTGTTGATCTGAGTTTTTGGGGTTTTATTTTCCTCATAGTTGACATTTTGGGAAGTTCAAATTTTTTTCAAGGGGTTAAACCCTTATATCCTAAACCCTAGTACCCTTGACGTGCACTTTTATTCTATTTTCTCATTGGCCTTTTGCACCTCTTTAGTCTTTCCTATTTAAGCTATGATGTTACGTCCCCATGCCCCATTTGTTTAGGTGCGGCCCTATTTAATATTTGGGCATAATCTTATGTTCCTAGGTCATAGGCCCAATGTTGCCCATGTTCTAATCTCCTAGGCAATGACCACCTTTTAAGAATAACTTATGTGCACGTGCATATTTCTCACTTAAGTATTTCATCACTCATCACTGTTACCCCTTAGCTTTCGTTTTCCATTTTCACGATGAGTGATGAGTTCATTTTTCTCGCATTGCACATCACTAATGCCTTGTTGTTAATGGTCTTCACTTCTACGACACACGATAATGGTCCAGATTTAAAGTTAAAGCATGCAACAGTCATCGTTGGCTTCTATGCATTACAATTTGAGGTCTTAGTACCTAATGCCTTTCCGCAATGCGTGATGAAGGGAGGAGATTAAACAAAGAATAACGAACGACAAGGATTTCATTGCACCCTTGTTTTATATTGCTATTATGAAGCAAGGTAGTGGTTTGGTTTCGACAATGTGCGGTGAAGGAAGGGAATAGGTTGAAATAATATTCCTGGTGGATAGGTGGCAATAGCTCGCTAGCCTACAGTGACTTGGTGGGTCCTTAGTTTTTCTCAGTGGGGTTGCAAGCATGTGCCATGTGGCTTGGTGGGACCCGACATGGGTAATGTGACAGAGATCATTCCATCAAGAGAAATTTGAATGGCTTCACTCTGATGTGTGATTGTTTCATTGATGGTCTTTCCTAGTGATGAAGGGTTGTGACCAGATAAAGAATATTCGATGGTGGGTGATCCCACAATATTGGTTTACAATTTTTGGCCAAACTAGACACAATTTTTTTTTTTCTAACTAAATCTTCGCTTTCGGGCACCTATAGCGGCTAAACCGTGAGGAATTTGAAGATGATGCAAACTAGTGATTTGTGACATTTTATCTGTAGATTCTAAATACTTTTGTTTCAAAAAAATTGGAATTAGATTTCACTTCTTTTTCCATCTCCTTCGAAAACTAGTTCTTTTCAATAAACATCATTTTTAAGGAGTGACGCTCACCATATACAACATAACTTTTTTTCCATGTTCAAGATAAAATTCTAATTTTTTCGAATTCAAATTTGTAACTATGATATCTAGCCCTTTCATTTGGTTTTATAGTGTTTTATTGAATATTTTTTCCTTAATCAAGTTTTGAAGTCAAACCAATTACAATTCAAACACAGGCAGACTGTATACAACATAAAAAAAAATTGTATGTATCGAAATTCAATTTATTTTTTACTAGATCAAGGACATCAATACCTAACCCGCACATATTTTTCAGAATTTTATTTTGATAATCTGCTATTTTTCCACATGTGCAAAATAGAGAGTTTGATTTTTTGTGAAAAATCTATGTTCAATCAAACTAGAAAAACAAATACATAATAAAACCAAAACATATTAAAATTATATTTGTTGGATAGCTTGTTTTGAGGACTACCATCATCCAATTGGGGTTGTGAAGTCTCCTCCATTTTCATCCTCAACCTGAGCTTCAAAGGGAAAAATTCTAGAGTTTTTTGGTGCTAGAGGGGGAGAATGGGAGAAAAGGGGGGTTCCCTCCACAATCATTTTTTTGCTATTTTTTCCAAGAAATGTGGGACTTGACATTAAATGGGTTTGCTCAAAGGGGGGTTCTATCAAATCCCATTTGGGTTCACTTGAACCAAAAGTTCGTTCAAACCCCCAAAAACCAATTTTTTTTTGCATGGGGTCATTTTTTGCAACTTTTCCTTCCTCACTGGAATTGTACACCACTTTTGTGGGTTTACCCTAGTTGAGATTCCATTGTTCCCTTGCTTCACATCGTGTTTGTGAAGAAAAGCGGTCAAAGTATATTCACAATGGGCAATGGCAACACGATGGCCATTGATTTTAGTTTTAATTGAGATAAACAACCATGATTTAAACTCACATTAGGGATCTAATCTCAATCATTTACCTTGCATCCAATGACCTGAATTCAAATGCAAACATGGTCAATTGTCCCTATTCATGATATTTTTTAAGGAGTAATGTCCCAACTACATTCCTAGCTACCTAATCGGATTCGATCGACTCAAATCAATTTTTTTACTCCTTTTCAATGTTGTAGGATGGTGCCATTACTCCTTGGTGTGTTGCAGAGGCCATATTATTTTATTAGAATATGTTCACCTAGTTTTTTATTTCAAAATTTATGGGCACCCTCCCCTGCAGTCATGAGTCACCATGTTGGATATGCTTGAAATGTCAGAGCCTTTATGGCTATTTACATTGCTTTGTGGTGACAACAATTCAAATCTTTTCTTCCTGATCGAGTTTATCTTTTGTAACCCTGGTTAGTTTAGGGTTAGGGTTTGAACTCAATTATTGGTTATGTTTGAACCATAAAGGGAAAAAAATATATAATTATTAGGATCTTCCTTTGGCTCCTCTAGGATTTTTCTTTTGCAGACCTAGAACTTTTGCATTTTGCCATTGTAAAAGTTACTTCAAGCTTTTATATTAATGGAATTCAACTATTATCACCATTATCTCTTGCATGTTTGAGTAAATTCATTTACCTTCATATCTGAGTGGGTGTTTCAGTTTTTTCTTTGACATATTATGTTTTTCTAAAGTAGGAAGTAACAAACTCTAGATTTGGTGCATCACCTTCTTTCCATTTTATGTTATCTTTCTACCCCTTTTCCTTTGTGAGTTATTAGATTAGAAGTAGTGATAGTTTTTCATTGTGTTGGGTTAGACCAACACAATTGCATCTGGTTTAGAAAAGGAAGTCGACCTTCTTCGGAGACTTGAACTCAATTTGCAAGGTCCTACACCTTGAGGTTATTTCCATTGTGTCATTAGAATGCTAAAATTGTGTTTAGTAGGGTGCAATTTTATGTGAAAACAGTTTCTAGTAGGCCCAATGGGACAATCAAGAAGTTTAATTTCATTTTTTATTGAGGAAATGGTGCTGCTCTCAACATTCTAGCCTTGAAGAGGCTCTCAAACAAGTACCTAGTGACTCTACTATCACAAAGGGACTCAACATATGGATTGGTGACTTTGCTACTACCTAGAATTCCTGGGTCAAGAACAGACGTACAAATTCATGCCAATGATTCATACAAGATCATTTTCTAGAGTTAATTTTCAATATATCCAACTCTCGTTTTCTACTTCTAGACTTGAAGAAACAAACAATCTTTGTCACCCATAAGAATAAATAGGAGTATAGGTCCTTCTCCTAGAGCTCAATCTATGCCACTTGTGGGTAGACTATTTCAAACTAAAATACCTTTCTCTCATACAAATAGAGCCTTATTTCACATGGATTTACCTAGAAATCAATCCTTTGTGTCTTTTACCGGTGGTAGCCCCTTAATTTTGGCCCAAAAGAATCATATACCAGTCAATTCCCTCAAGAATATTCCCCATTTTACTAGTGAAACATCTACAACACCAGAAGAACACATCATTGGTGTGGAAAACATATGCTCAGTGCATGATGTTATGAAGGACAATGTGGCTATTAGACTAGACTTGGCACTTCATTAAAAGGGAAAAAACTACAATGGTATAAAGGTCTGCCTCCCAACACCATTCACAATTGGGATGAGTTAGGGGAGAAATTAGGTAAATATTTTGAAGATAAAAGTGATCATTTATCCTTGGTTGAACATCTAACCACTATTAAGAGAGCACCTCATGAATTCATGAGTGACTTTAACTATAGATTTCAGAAAAAGTGGGATAGAATCCCCGCTCTGGTGAAACCTTCCCCTGAGTATGCTTTCTTATATTTCTTAAGAGCACTTAATAGTGATAGCTATTATGATTCAGTCAATGGGAGGTATCACCTTGCTAGATGCATATGACGTTGTTATAAGAGAAAATATTGTTTAATTTAGGCTGGGAATATAACTCCTAGGCCACCAATGCCTTTATTTCCTTAGCTTCCTTCATAGCCAACGATGGCTCCTATCCTAGTGGTTCCTGCTCCAGTGGTTTCTACAAGCCAACCTTCTACTTATGTTGCAATTATGGAGGATTTGCGAACCTTGATCCGAAGTATGAATAATGAACTAGTGTCAACCAAGAGGTAGCAAGATCAAAACAATAGGCCTTATCAACCTCAAAATCAAATTTATTTGCATAATAGACCACCTTATCAAGGAAAAAATTAATGGAATCATAGTAAGCCCATGAATAACATGCATCCACCTGCTACCAACAACTCTAAGGATTTGGTTCTTGTACAAAACAATCTAGCCTGAGAGTGATGTTATCCTTGTGAATAAGCTCATAATCAAAACGCCTGTCAGTTTGTGCAAACTCTGGTATCCCAAAATGAAACTTGTACTTTAGAGCAACATATTGGCACAAGCCATTCAACTTCTAATAATCAAAATCATACACAAGGTGACTCTTCATTTTTCATTTGGGTTCAAGAAGATTTATGTGGTGTAAATCAAGCAGATACTTACACAACAACACACAATACAAGATCAAAGAAAAGAGAAATGGATGGCGGTACATCTTCCATGGTTGCTCAATCATCAGTTTCTTAGCAACCTCTGCCAAATGAAAATGTTGGACCATCAGGTAGAATAAAAAATGTTCCACAATCAAACCAGTCAGTTAATAGGCCTAAGAAAGTGGCAGAACAACCTAAGATTGCACAAATAACAAGAAAAAACCATGTTCCAAAGGTTTCCTCTAAAGCTAATGAACTTCCTTTCGATATAGTGGAGAAATGGAAGAAAGATAATATGAATGTCATTATGTGGGAAGCCCTATCCATCCCATCACAAAGAGATTTGCTACAACGAGCTTTAAAGGAACATAAGCAAATGGGGGATGTACAAGAAAAGGAGGAGACTACTCCATCAATTAGCTTGGTGCAACTCAAAGAAGAAGGAAATTCAAGCAAAATCAGTAAGCCGCCCCCTTCTATCTTTCTCTAATTATTGGAAATTATGTAGTGCATAATTGTATGATATATTTAGGGGTAAGTAGTTCAGTCATGCTTAGGGGGATTGCTAACTTGCTTGGTATCAAGTATGAAATAGTGGCTATAAAAGTTCTACAATTAGATGGTACTGGTATTAATATAGTGGGGGTAATTAAAAATTTAGTTTTCCTTGCATGCATGTCCCGGTTGTGATGTGTTGCAAGACATTTCAATCATAGACCTCCCTGCTCACTTTTCCATTTGCTTATCTAGGGATTTCACTACTAAGATAGGTGGGTACTTGTTTGTTGATTGGTCTCACATGCTATTTAGAACTAGATATGACACTAAAGCAACCATCAAATTTGAGCCCATAGAAAAAGATCATTTAGAGCCCTACGCTCCTCATTCAGTAAACATGAATTGTACATTGCATGATCAAAAGGAAGAATGTTATGTTCATGAGCTTGCCAATCCAATAGAAGAGGTCCCCGTCTTTTTGTTGGATGAATGAAGTAATGATTTGTAATTTGATCCACTTACTAAAGCCGAAATAAATGAGATTGGTCTTTGCACTTATTGTATTCATGAAGAGAACACTATTATCTCCAATCTCATAAAAACTCAAGAAGACTTAGAGGGATTATAACAGATTTTTTTTATGGTTCTAGAAATAGAAATGGTGCTGGTGCTGATGTGATGCTAGTATCCCCAAGCAAGGAGAAATATTACTTTTCTTTCAGGCTTCAATTTAGTCGTACTAACAATGTGGTTGTATGAAGCACTCATCCAAGGTCTTCAACTCACACAAAAATGGAACATCAAATTGTTACAAGTTTTTGGTGACATTGAATTGGTCGTCCATCAAGTTAGAACCCAAAGCTCAACCAAGAATAATCTGCTCAAATCCTACAAACATAGGGTTTGGGATTTAAATCAGGGTTTTGAGGGTTTTAACATCCAAAACAACTCCAAGAAATCAGAATAAACATGTTGATAGACTTGCATACCAACACATATTGCAAGCAAAAAGAAGCAGCATATCAGACTTGTGGTGAGACCTGCTATTCCAGATAATCAAGATCACTGGCAGGTTTTTGATAGTGTTCAACAGATAGTGAGTTTTCTGCAAAAAGAAGCAAAATTTTCTAAAAGAAATCAATCTAAGATGCAAAATCAGTATGGTGATCAGATTGTGCAACCAAGTAGAAACAAGCTACCAAATGGTCTTATCACCCTTGAAAGTATTTTCAACTCTGATGATCAGTTAAGCAGATAAATCTGTGTAAGGAAAAACTAATCAAGTTGAATTTGATGGTAATAGTGATCAACAAACTGAGGACCTTTCTGAAGTCTTTTTACTATTTCACTTTGTTTTTAAGTTGTTTTAAAGCTGCTATTTCTAGTATGGTGGCTTCGGAAACATCTAGAACTACTCTGCCTTCACCACAGCCTTCTTATGACTGCAACCTTTTAGCATTATATATATGCGCAATCTGGAACTTGTCGAAGCCATATTCTTTGATTGTCTCAGAGAGTAGAGAGCAAGTGTAGGAGTGGCTGCAGATTCTAGTGTGTAGCTCTCTATAAAATCAGAGAATTTAGATGGGCATTTTAACGCTCCATCTCCCGCTCAACTCTTCTTTGCGCATGCATTCGCCAAACCATCATCAATATTGCCAAGTGTTCATGCATCCTCGGATCATGTGAGCCCGGGTCCAAAGACTTAAGCTTAAGTAACAGTGGCAGTGGTAGTGGAATTTTGAATGCAGATATTGGTTCCCCCTTGTGCCGCAAGTGTCCAGGTGAAAGTCCAGCCATTGCAGTGGAACATAGGAAGCGTCCACAGGTAAACTGGTTATGTGCCCATTTTCCACAACAACAGAATTGGCAGCCTTCTCAGATATGCGCCGTGGTGGCTGTTTTGAGGTGTAATTCAGAGCAATGGAGTCCCACTCATCCACTGACATTACTCTATGAAGGATTGGGGATTTCAAAGGCAAATATGTTTTTGATCTGCAACTCCTCGAGATATATATTTCCATTTATCTTGAGCCTTTTTAATTATTAAATTTGTCAATCCTTGTGCTTCCTCTAAAGTAATATACATTTTTTAAATTTTATCAACTTATGTTATTGATAATGAATATGTATCTTTCTTGAATCATCCTAATATGATTTTCATGTAAAATGATTTTTTTTTCTCTCGATGTTATTATATATATTAATTTATTTAATATATGTATGTTAGTTATAACATATATATCATCTACATGAATAAATCAATCAATATATTGATCCATAAGAAATGAGTAAATACTTACAAAATAAGTGATGTACAATATTTTTCTTTAATTTATTTATTATCATATCTATTTCAAATATTTTATATGCATATAAAATTAAAATTTAAAGTATTATTGTATATTAATTTTTAGAGAGAATGGTATTCTTTCATGAAGATGTCTCAATAATAATTTACAAAAAGACATTTTCAATGAATCATAACATATATATCATCTATAGGAATAAATCAATCAATACATTGTTCCATAACATATAAATAAATACTTACAAAATATATGATATACATTTTTTTTTCTTTAATTTATTTATTATTATATCTATATCAAATATTTTATATTTGCATTAATTAAAATTCAAAGTATTATTGTATATTAATTTTTAGAGAGAATGATATCCTTCCACCAAGAAGTCTCAATAACAATACAAAAGACATTTTCAATGAATAATAATATCTACACTATTTACACCAATAAGTCAATCAATACATTGATCCATAACAAACAAATAAATAAATACAAAATATGTGATATACAATATTTTTCTTTTATTTATTTATTATCATATCTATATCAAATATTTTATATTTGTATTAATTAAAATTTAAAGTATTATTGTATATTAATTTTAGAGAGAATGATACCCTTACATGAAGAAGTCTCAATAACAATACAAAAAGACTTTTTCAATGAATCATAACATCTACATTGTCTACACCAATAAATCCATCACTATATTTGATCCATAACAAATAAATAAATACTTTCAAAATATGTGATACACAATATTTTTCTTTTATTTATTTATTGTGATATCTCTATCAAATATTTTATATTATGTTAATTAAAATTTAAAATATTATTGTATGTTATTATTTTAGAGAGAATGATATCCTTCCATAAAAATCTTAATAACAATAAATAATAAGTTTCCAATAAATCATAATATCTACATTATATACACCAATAAATCAATCAATGTATTACTCCATAACAAATAAATAAATACATTGAAAACAAAAAGAACATTTTAGAAAAAAAAATACAAAACAAAAAATATTTTTAGAAAAAAAATAAAAAAATCATTTTAATAATAATTTTTAATAATGTAATAATAATAATTATTCAAAAAAATGATATAATATAATAATAAAACTCCCAAAGCACGACATGAACAGGAAGTGAGTAGAAAAATTAAGTGGGGGCCACCATCATGCTGATCAGATTACAACGGTTTCGGCTCAACCTGCATGTTTTAAGCAGTTACTCTTGGCATTATTTTGTCATTGATGTCAAAGGTGCATGTAGTGTTGCAAGGTTTGGTACAAAGGACAGTGTTGCTAGAATAGTGTTGCTTGTCATTCTTGTTGGTCTTCATGTTTCATTCTTGCTTCAAGGTGCTTTAAAGTCTTCAAGGAGTCAAGGCATAGTATCAGTGCGTCTAGACATCAATTGCATTCAAGACATTCAAGGTATTCATGTTTGGTAAGGTACTTGTTTTGATATTGATACTCAAGGCATAGTATTCTGTATTACAAAATATCAAAGGTCCAAATGTTAGAATATGGTATAGGAAAAACCACATAGTTACTTGATTATTCATGATGTGTTCATGCTTCCTCATGTATTCAAAGGATCATTTCAGGGCGAGTCATGAAGGTAAGGTTGATTTCAAAGGTTTGAAATTGAAAAGACTTTACATAAATTCATGAAAGTTGAGTTTGGATGTTAAGGTCTTTCTAGTCTTTTGAGGGTTAAGGTTTTATTTCAAATGGATATATTCTTCTTCAAAGTGCATCTTCTTTAAAAATGTCAAAGTCATCATGTTTTTGCAACCAAATTTCTTGGGGTCTAGTAAAAATTCAAATTCAATCACAGGTGCATAACTTAAGTAATAGTCTTTGTGCAAGAATGATTTTAAATCTTCTTTTTGATGTATTTTGAGGTTGACTTATAATTACAAATTAAAAGTCACTTAAGTGACTAAACAGGGGCTTCAAATACATTGGGCAACTGACACTTTTTATAATGCTATCGGTCAAGCAAGTGAATGTTGTATATTTAGATATATTGAATGTGTTAGACTATTGTATGTGGCAGAAAAGCAAGGGTTTCAAAGTTTGATATGCAATGATATGATTCAACACTTTGACAACAACAAACTTAATTTTTTCTTCAAAAGCAATAAATGTGGATAGTTGGAGATTTGCAGCTATATTTCTGTGAGTTTTGTGATCTTCATTCAGTTACACGATGTATGGATTTCATACAATTAAACAGAATAATGTTTTCTATTTATCATGATGTTGATGCACGACATAAAGAAGAAGAGAGGTGTTGAATCCTTTCGAGTTTGTAGTTTTATATTTTGAAAACAAAAAGGAAATGATTAGAAAATGATTATTGAGGTTGTGTAGAAGAGGTTTCTTTCGAAACCCTAGCATCAAACTGTGAGATATTGAAAATGCAAGTTTACTATTGTAGTTATTGTAAATGTTGTATATACAAGAGGCTGCATAGGAAATGTTATTTGTGTTTTCTAGATTTCAAAATTAATGAAACTTATAGGACATGAATGGCATTATGAACTTAAGTGAAATAGAGGTGATACTCTGTATTGTTGTTTACAATATTATTTGATGAGAAATGTTATTTTTTCTAGTGAGGCAGTTACTACCATGAAAGCTAGTGAGGTTGCCATGAATGCCAGTGAGGTTGTAGTAACATGAAAAATCTAGTGAGGTCGTATTTTTCTAGTGAGGCATTTTGTGAAGCCAGTGAGGCTTTGTAATCAGTGAGATTCATAACAAGCCAGTGAGACACTTTTCGAGTGGTTTTTCTCCCTGCAAAGGGTTTTCCACTCATGAAAACAATGTGTTATGGTGATGTTTTTCTCTGATTATTCTCTTTATCATCAAAGTTTGAAGGCTTTACAAGCATGTTGTTTTTATGTGAAGAATGATCAAATCTGAAATCTTCATTCCATATATTCAAGATAATTGAAATAGATTATTTAAATTAAGTTTAAATTTTTCATAGATTCACCCCCCTCTTAGTGGTATTGTACTCCAACAGTTACCGTGAAAAAGAGGGGACTGGCTATATCCAAAGGTTTTTGAGGATTCAGATATACTTATCATGTACTTAAAAGAAATTATTTTATTTTATTTGGTCATAGAACCGTTTTGAACATTCATATCTGCAACAACAATGCTATAACTAGCACTTGCACCCAATGGGGGTTCAAGGGAGATGTCAATAGTAAATTAAAGAAGAAGTATCAATGAATTGTTTTAATACGCAGGTGGTTGTAGTAAAATATATTTGTATATACATATGCATTGTATAGTACAAGTAGGTGCAATCTTTTGTTGGATTTGTTCTCTATAAACAACAAAATACCTTTGAACAATTTGTAGCAAGTTTGCATAAGTCAAATTTACATAAGAGCATCTATTTGTCTTTTTTAAAGACATGCAATGTCTAAGAAGTGAAATACAATGTTGATTAGATTTCCTTGAACAAGGACTGACAACTTTGTTGTGACCATGTTTAGAAGATTCTCTAGTAGTGATCGACCACCTATAGAAGCCAAAATGTGTAATTGATTAGTTTTAGTATTGATACTCTATTCAAAAAGGGGATAATAAAAAATTTATAACTTTGAGAGAGAGTGTAATTAATTGTACATACCTAAGCATGTTGTGAGAGAAAGTGCATGGGAGCTTCTTCTTTCTTCCTGATAATTTTGTATGGATTTTTTTTTCATTTTGGAGTAGTGATCAAAAGAGAATGCAGGCTCTATGCAAAGGCCATTTATAGATTTGACTCTAGAGAAATTATTGTAAATGTAAGGCCTTGTCTTTCAATTGTACCAATATTGATTGTGGCTTTACTTATTGTAAGGCCTTGCGATTTGTGTATAATGATAGCCCATGCCATGGCTAGTGGTATTTGTCTATGGTTGCCGCATGTTATTGGATGTATTGGTATAGTTTTTGGGTTTGTTTCATCCCATGGTGGACCACTGTAGTTATCGAATGTGACTGTAATGAATGCAGGAAATGTAGGTGGTTTTGATCTAGTAGGATATACAATATATTTGACCTGTCCAAGCAATCCATTTACTAGTCTAGCTTGGGTCCATAGGTTTGTTGTAAGCATGACATGTTGACATTTGCTGAGTAATACCTCTTGGGGATGTTGCTCACCACTATGATCGGTACCTAATTTAGATTGTGTATTTTCTACACAACTAAGTGCAACAAGCACATTAAGTAATGTTACTAGCTCATTTGTAGCAAATAAGTGTATCAATTGGTCAAAATCTTCTTGTTCAATCTTTGTTAATTGCTTGTTGGTGTGAGTCAGCAATAAGTCCCAATAATGTTTTGTCAGTTTTGCATTGTGAATTTTTTGTAATGTTTGACGAATTTGTATTTGAATTGGATCATCACCTTCATGTCTAAACATTGTTTGTAATGTAACAACTGTATTAAATTTGTGTCATAGGTTTCTTGCAGTTGTGTGTGTTGCATAGATAGGTTTATCCATAACAGGTGGGAGTTGTGCAAGGTCTCCTACAAGAATTATAGACATGCCACCAAAGCAAGTATGTTGTTGATGGGGGAATGGTTCACGTAACTTGCTATCAAATTTCAATGAATTTTAGGCCCAATGAAGTTCATCTCATCAATGAGAATGTATTGTATATTTTTCATATCTTTCTAGAATGTTGTCAATGCTTGTCCTTGTAATGGTTTCATTTCTCTAATTGGAATCTTGAGGGCTACATGTATATTAAATGTTGCAATTCTTGTTGGAGCAAGAACAAGGAGGGGGTATACTCTTGTTGGTATGTAAGTTTGCATTGCATTTCTTATGCAATAAATTAGATAGGATTTCCCAGTTCCAGAAATTCCTTGTATGACCATATGTAACGGTTGATTAGAAAATTTCTCCATTGAGTGGTTTGTTATTATAGTCAGTGCTAGTTGTTGTTGGGTGATAGTGTATAGTTCTGGTGGTACATATTTGAAGGGGAATGCAAATCTTGTTGGTACATCTTGTTTGTGTGCAAAAATTGAACGATAATATCATGTAAATTTGTAGGGACGTTATGATTTTCCCATTTATGATTGTTATCAAAACCACATCGACCCAGCATATCAAGTTCATTCAGATTTAGATTATTAGTGAGGCCCAATCGAGATAATAACTCCCATTCGTTAATTTCTATAGTTTCTTGTTGATCCATATTATCATCAAAACAATTTTTGTCTTCAAGAATATCTTTAGTCTATTCAGTGTGATTAACATGCCATGGATTGAATTTTTGTGCATTCATTTTCTTCCAATGTTTGACGATTGCTTCTTTGGTAAGGCCTATATCTTCATTTATTTGTTGGAAAGGTTTATACAAAAGCAACTCACTCCAACAAAAGGTTTCAAAGTTTTTAGAATCTTCTTTTAGAATGGTATGGAAACACGAAAAACACTTGCACAATTTCTTGTTCTTTTCTATTTAGCCATTTGCATCCTTTTCAAGAAGTAGCATATGTGAAGGATCTTGTTGCTTCAATTAGTGATACATTTTCTAGGTGAAATGGCCAATTCATCTAGGATTATAGTATATATAGTTAGACTATATCTCACTACCATCACTCATTTTTTTAGGTGGTGGAACACTTTTCGACCTACATTCAACATCACAAAATTGTGATTGCAAACAACGAAGGGTAATTTTGGTAGCACATGGCATGTTTCTTGGGCTCCTTTATCTCGTTCAACAACAATCTCGACCATGAAATTGTGATATGATTTCAATGCCTGGTCTTCCAATCTTTCATTTCAAGATATTATTTCCAACATAGCAACACAACTTTAGGATTTTCTTTTAGCTTTAGATGCATACTTGGCAATGTATTTGAGAACAAGAAGTCATGAGACACATTGCTAGTCAAAAGAATGTTTATGCTACAATTTTAGTAGGCCTAGACACATTGCTAAGTTTTGTAGAAGCAAAAATATGAGGAAGGATAATCCAATAAAGAGGAATGAACTAGTAAAAAATGTTGATCTGATAGAAACAAAGAAAGAGGTGGAAAATATTTGGGGAAAGAAGGAAGAGATAGAGGTTAATAGTGAATCTATATCATCATTCGATGCAAATTTTTCCTCTAGAAACTAGGTTGGGAGATTTGGCTCAGGGTGAGCTTTAATAAAAATCTTTTATTCTTTGCCAAAGAAATGGTTTTGATGCCTCAACACAAAGATATGTGATGTAGATCGACATGCTTGATCTACTACTGAAAATTGTGAAAGAAAATATGATAATGTAGAAGTTTGTAGAGCATCAAAATTTAATTGTGCATATAGATAAAGGATTAGTAGCTTTATTCTTTGAAGCATTAATTGTGAAATTAGGTCAAATTCCAAGGGTTATAAGTGATTTTACTTAGCCAATTTAATTTATATCGAGCACTAAGAAGAAGAAAACAAACGAGGAAGTGATTTGGATTGATCAAAGCTATTTGTAACTTGGTGTGTTGAAACCCTAGTTTGAAAAATGGAAGAAAAGGTATTTATAATCTTAGCTTTGCCCTAGTTTTCAAAAGAACTTTGTTTGAAATAAATTTCAATTCCTTGCAATGGCTACACCAAGGGTTATTGAGGTTACTAAGAAGCCACAACCCAAATTCAAGAAATACCCTACAAAATCTATAGAAGACAACTTGTTGGGTGCATTTTCACATGTTCCGTATGGGGTTTTACCAATAGAGGATATAAGAATTTACATTCATGGAAAGATGGAAGAATTTTATCACACTAAACTAGGAGATTTATGGCCTAAAGAATTGAATGGAGATAAATTTTCCCTAAAATCAAAATATCAAAACCTAGTCATGAAGAAATTGGATGTATGGCAATGGTTTCCAAAAATTTTTTTTATGAAAAGTGTGTTAGAATGGCATTAAGAAGAATCCATGATAAAAAAAATTTGGATTGACATGCCTAGGGTGATAACAAAAGAGGTAATTAGAGATGTTGTAGGTCTATGATCCACTAGACTTGTTCCTGTATTAAAATCAGTTAAGAATGAAGTAGTAATGGAACTCATAGGTGCAACATATGAAAAGAGGGCTCTAGTAGTAAATCCCATCAAAAATCTAGCTATGAGATATACAACAATATTAATTGGTTATAAAATCTACTTCACAACCAAAGATAACTCTATATATGCCACCACAATCAATGTGGCATATGAAATGTCTGAAAAAGGTGTTGAATATAATCTTTGTGAGTTGCTAAGACAACAATTGATGGAGAACTTGAAGCAAACCAAGGAGAAGAAGTATGCATTTAAGTATGGTACTTTGGTTATGTGTTTACTTTTCTATTTCCTAAAGGAACTCCCCAAAACTAGAAATGTGGTATGGTTGCAAGGAAGACCAGTTGCTCATCAAATCAAAGATTTTATGAGT